>SZWC01004158.1:149019-180120 GCA_023375785.1 Penium margaritaceum
AGAGAGAGAGAGAGAGAGAGAGAGAGAGAGAGAGAGAGAGAGAGAGAGAGGAACAGTCCGACTTCTTGCTTGTCCAGAAGACTACACCACTGTTCAGGGTGCACACGAAGCCTGAGGTGGACTTTCTTTCATGGATTCTTCCTCCCCAGTCAGCGACAGTGTAGCACACAAGGTGCACTGGGTCAGGTCCTTCCTGACCTCCAAACAGGAGTTCCATGTGACGTGTGTTCTGCAGGTAGCGCATGATGCACTTCATAGCTTGCCAGTGTTGTGGCCCTAGACTGGCCACAAACCTGCTGACCTATCCCACAGCATACGAGATGTGAGGGCGTGTTCCCACCATAACATACATGATGCTACAAACAGCAGACTGGTAGGATATGTTCTCCATCACACGCTGCTCTGCTTCAGTGCTGAGGCTCATGGAGGAGGAGAGCTTGCAGTCTGTGGTCATGGGTGTGCTGATGCGATTGCATGCCTCCATGTTGTAGCACTTCAGGACCTTGATGATGTACTTGGTCTGGTTCAACTCGATGGTACCGGCTGCTCGGCTGCGGTGGACGGCTATCCCAAGGCAGAACTAGAGAAGACACATGCCATTTGTCTTGAACCTGATGCTCAAACCAGATTTTAGCTCGTTCGACATCTCGAGACATGACGAGCAGATGATCAGGTCATGCACGTACAGTGCAACTTGCATCAAGCCTCACTCATCCCCCTGCACGTAGACACCAGGGTCATTCTCGTAGTGCGTGAAAGAGAGTCCGACCATGCAGAAGTCCATCTCTTTGTATCACATCCTTGGGGTACGTTTCAGCCCTTACAACTCTTTCACGAGTTTGTATACCTTTCACTTTGGAGCCTAAACTCCCTGAAGCAATTCCATCAACACCTCTTTGTCTACATTTTTATGAAAGAAAGTTGTCTTGACATCCATCCAGTGGATTTCCAGGTCTTGGCAGCAGGGATGCCCAACATGGATCTTATGGAGGCAAAGGTGACGGCAGGCGCGAAGCTCTCCTTGTACGCTGAGCTTACACATTGGGAAAATCTCTTTGCTACAACTCTCACCTTGTACTTGTCAACAATGCCCTCATGCTTGAGCTTCTTCTGAAGTACCCACTTTGATCCCACCACGTGGGCATTTGGGGGAATGTGCACCAGAACCCATGTTCCATTAGTTTCAGTGGACGCGAGTTCGCTGTCCATTGTCTCCTTCCACTTGGGTACATCTGGCATGTTCATTGCCTCCGCTGCGATAACAGTCTCTGCCTGAGCAAAGCATGACCTGCTGAGTCTCAGTTTTCTCCAATGATGCTCTAACAGCTGTGCTTGCTTCTTCTGTGACAAGTGTGGTGTATTTCGGCCACCTAATTCACCCATGCATGGCTCATAGAATTTTCTTGGTGGTTGAGATGCAGGCACTCGGTGTTCTATGCTAATGCCCAGAGAAACCGCATGATGATTAGCCACATGTTATGTCTGACAGGTTGTGTATTCCTTCTGTCAATACGCGGGTACATAATGGTTTATGCTAATACACCGGAAGACCCAGTACTGATTGGGTGAGGCTTTACTGACTTTGGGTATGTCATGTGTGGTTTGCGTGTGGCCGAGACTCAGACATCCTGTGATATGTTTCAGCGTCTCGGTATTGGTGTCTGGTTTTTTAGCTGTCTGAGTGTCCGATAGCGTTGTGTAGTGAGATTTTCTTAGTTTGTCCCAATGATGCTCCAGCAGCTACCTTACTTCTTCTGTTATACATATGGTGCATTTTTGCCACCCAGTTCACCCATGCATGGTTGATAGAGTTTTTTCGGTGGTCCAGACCCGGGCACTTGGTAATCTGTGCCATTGCCCCGGGAGGCCCCATCATGGTTAGCCACATAGTATCTCTGACAGGCTGTGCATTCTGTATGGTCAAGATCCAGGTACACAGTGGTTTGTACTGGTGCCTTGGGAGACCCAGGACTGATTGATCAAATTATCACTGAGCATTTTGCTCTATCGTGTGTCGTCTACATATGGCCAAGACCGGGATGTCCAATGACATGCTCCAGAATCCCGGAAGGCCTCACTTGCCTAGCTTTGGCTTTCCGGTAGTGCTAGAATAACACCGTAGAATCTGAACGTGTTTTGGATAAATGACATAGTTTCTTGTCGGCCGAGACCCAGGCACTCAGTGTGCTATTCCGTGCCTGGAGAGACATTTTCTTCATTTATTCCACATTCTGTGAACTGCATATTTCCCTTTCAAACATTTTGGTGCAACGAGGATGACGGGGCCTTGCGCG
Organism: Penium margaritaceum; assembly: GCA_023375785.1. NCBI lineage: Eukaryota > Viridiplantae > Streptophyta > Zygnematophyceae > Desmidiales > Peniaceae > Penium > Penium margaritaceum. Next base: position 151,314 of record SZWC01004158.1, read on the forward strand.
CCCGCCCCCAATTCCCAGTACATAGGCTTACAATAGGGCTCATTGTACTCCCTCCCATGTCTATTCATCTATGCATTCCAGAATTAGCCAGATTTTGGCGCTGCCATTCTCCCTCTCACCACCAGAGCTCATGTGCTGTCTTGCATGAGCCTGCATGCCCTGGAAAACTATTAACATCGTATCAGGTCACAAGTGGGCCGTGTGACCAGCAAAGCAGAAGAACAAGTTAGTAACGCAGCTGAGGTGCGCCATGTGGCGCCACACATGCAGAAGAGCACCGGAGCAGCAAACATGCCTACGACAGCAACAAGGACGTCCTCCAATCAATTTTGAGGTTTAGTGCTGATTTTAAGCTAATCGGGCACCGCTGCGGCTCCTCTATTTGCAGCAGAAGCAAAGCAGCACCCGAGCGGTAGCAGTGACCACACTCAAAATCCTTTGTTGGGCCGTATGTTTTGTGAATGAATACTGTAACCAGCGCTCAAGCAGTGTGCAGGTAGCATGCAAGCATCATACAAGGAGCTTGTACAAGTAGCATTCAAGCACCATGTAAGCAGCTTGCAAGCACCACACAAACAAGGTGCAAGTAGCATGAAAACAGCAATCAGTTGTGGCAGGGAAATGTGCGGGACCAGTTGTAGCGGCGAGCAGCAGCAACAGCCTACTTTGCGTGACAGGAGCGGCAGCATTGCGCAGTTTGCACGTCCAGCTGCAACAGCAAAAGGTTAGCACGTAGCCGGCAGCAGCAAGCAGCAGCAGCAAAATTCTTAAGCAGAAACCATGGCAACAGCACTAGCAGCAGTGATAGCCTCTACCTTTTGCAGCTAGCAGATCTGACAAGGCAGCGTGGCAGTTCCAGAAGGCCTGCACAGAAACTGCAAAAAACAACATGACTGCAGTTCGCACTGCAGCCGCTTTCTTCGACATCCTCCTTGTTGGCACCTTGCGTTGAGGCAGCCGGCAAAGACCACCCACGGACTTCGTGTAGGTGCAAAGTCACCCATGAAATTGTGGATGGTGAAAGACCAGCACTCTCTTTGCTCCAGATGCCGGAACTTAGCCTGCCACATCACCCCAGAGAAAAAAAGGCATCTAGGCCAAAGGGGCAAACGAGAAATCTTGGGCACTCGATCATCAAAGGGGTATCTTTGTAAATCTATTTGTAGCATAATGTAGCGGATTGGATGGAATCCTTGGCCGACTAGGCCAAAGCCGTGGTGCTTGAGGGTCTCTGATCCTCAAGCCATTCTTTCCAACTGCCCACAGGCCAGGGAATCCCTTTCGATCCATGTGGTGCCGGCCACGCGCTACACTACCCCCTGCCTAGGAGTGAGCTGCCCTCAGTATCCGCACGTCCGACTTGAACCCCGGTGCTCTGATACCAATATAGCGAATTGGACGGGATCCTTGAGGATCGGAGACCCTCAAGCACCGCGGTTTTGGCCAAGTCCAACCGCCCACAGGCCATGGACCCCCGTTCGACCCACGTGGCACCAGCCGCGCACTACACATAACAAATCGTCGTAACTTTTTCCTTCAAAACAACACAGGGGGGAGGGGGGGGCTTTCCTCCCCTTCCTTCCTTTTTTTTATTTTCTTGTACCCTCCTTTAGCCCAAGGGAAAGCAATGGCCCCGGTTCCTCAACTAGTGGATACCCCTCTCACCTCCCACACTAATTATTCTCCCATGGTATGATGATGCCACGGCCGGAACTGTCAAGATCATCTTGGAGATTGCTCCCGGAGGTGCAGGTTCCGAGAAGGAAAGAAAGCATGGCCGTGCAAGATCATCTCTGAAGAAATACCGCCGGCCTCATGACCAACCTCCGTGTGAACCTCGCCAAAGCGAGCCAATGACTTCGTACCAAACGGTCAAGGCAGCCACACCTCCAGAAATCACTCTTCTTCATGTCACTCCTCTATGCATATTGCTAGCAAATCCGGTGCCCCCTAACGTGGCCCCACGACGCCTCCCTCTTACCACGCCCAATTCACCACCATACTCGTTTTTACTTGCTGACCAAAGCACGCTAGGCTTGACTACTACTATTTGTCTCACTTGTATTACTCCAGTAGAGTAATACATTGGATTCTTCCTCAAGGCTCGCCCTTTCGGCCGCCTCCAGTCCCATTTTCCAGATTTGTCTCTCGGCGTCCGTGCTCTCGCACTATACCCCGTTATTCTCCGCTGACATCATTCTAACATCATCGATGCCCACACCCACAAGGAAGCTTCCCACCTTCACTCTCGTGCTGTTTCCACACCCACAATACTCGGTTACCTCAGTGCTCACACATCTTTGTTGTACCTAGTCTACTTCCCTTCGTCCTCTGCCTTGTTCCGCTTTCAGTTGCCACTTTTGCTCTACTCCAACTCGTGCTTCTGTTCCATTCAACTGTTCATCCAAGTGACTGCGTCCATTAGTATAAAGACCCAAAATATTCTGACATGGAATCAGAGCCAAGGTAATACACATGGATCATTCATGCTTGCCCCTCTCGGCTACACTCACTCACAAATCTCTCTCTCTCTCTCTCTCTCTCTCTCTCTCCCTCCCTCCCCTATCTATCTATGTCTATCTCTCTCACTACAAAACAGTAGGAGTCAAAATATCCACGGTGGGAACGCCCTTTTCATNTATAAAGACCCAAAATATTCTGACATGGAATCAGAGCCAAGGTAATACACATGGATCATTCATGCTTGCCCCTCTCGGCTACACTCACTCACAAATCTCTCTCTCTCTCTCTCTCTCTCTCTCTCTCTCTCTCTCTCTCTCTCTCTCTCTCTCTCTCTCTCTCCCTCCCTCCCCTATCTATCTATGTCTATCTCTCTCACTACAAAACAATAGGAGTCAAAAGATCCACGGTGGGAACGCCCTTTTCATTGGGGTGTTCTGGTAGCAATCTCTACACTGTTCTCTGGTGATTTGCGCATGAGTTCTCGCCCCTTCGACCAATCTTCCTGCCTCATCCAGCAATCATCAGCTCATAATCTCTTTCAGCCACAACTCTCATGCACAAGATTCCACCCCGGTGCCCAACCATCATCATTATCTTTTGTCACAAAACTTCTGAGGATCTTGCTACAAAGCCATCGCAACAAACGGTGCTCAAAACGGTGCACCCCAGTGCACGCTAGGTCCAAAACTCCATGGCGGTCTCACTGAAAAACGTACTAGTCTTGCAGTAATTAGAGATACTAGTCCTAGAGGTGAGGTCGCTGGTCGACCTCACCCGTCACGGCAGCAAGCGAGGCTCGCCGGCGAGCATGCTCGCTCCAGGGAAAAAGCCCTTGGCAGCCCTGAAAAAGGGACGCGAGCGAGCCCTCGTACCCCACATGGGCACGCCATGTGTCACCTACAAAGTGGCATAATCTGAGCCTAACCAAAGACAAAGTTGCTGGTCTGACATAGGTCTCTCAGGCTAAAACTAGCAATGGGAAGTTATGATTAGAAGACTAAACTAGGTTTTCCATGAAATCCCAAGTACGTGGGAGGCTCATCAAGTTCGGATGATGATGGAGATGGATCATGCGTTCAGGGCGGAGGCGACCACCTGCGAGGTGAATAAGGATTGCGTGCCTTCACGGTGCATCGCCTCCACTCGCCGTCCCAGCATGCCCTGCGCACTCACGGCCACCACAAGAGAGGATATATGTACAATAGGAGATTAACAACTTCATCTCCATCATCAACTTCATCTCCTCATCGTGTCATGCTTCTTGAGCTGCCTCCCTCCTTGTGTCGCCTTTTTTTTTTTTCTTCTTNGGAGATGGATCATGCGTTCAGGGCGGAGGCGACCACCTGCGAGGTGAATAAGGATTGCGTGCCTTCACGGTGCATCGCCTCCACTCGCCGTCCCAGCATGCCCTGCGCACTCACGGCCACCACAAGAGAGGATGTATGTACAATAGGAGATTAACAGCTTCATCTCCATCATCAACTTCATCTCCTCATCGTGTCATGCTTCTTGAGCTGCCTCCCTCCTTGTGTCGCCTTTTTTTTTTTTCTTCTTCTGCTCAAATTGCCTCTGCTCATCCTCCTTCTCTAACAGCTGTCTTCTCTTCATCATCATCAGCTACCTCTGTACACTGCCTCTTCTGCCTTTATCTACCTCCTCAAAATCATCGACCTTACCCTCCAGAATTTCCTTGCTATGGCCTCTACCCTTACTCTCCCTGGCCCTCCCAAGCTCACTATGAAGCCAGATGGCACCAGCAACTATAAGCTGTGGAGCTATTCAATATCACTCCTTTTTGGGACCCTTAAAATTGACGGAGTCACCTTCAGTGAGCTTCTCAATAGCTTGGAAACCAGAGTAGAACTAAATGATCCTTCTACCACCGTTGTGGGATGAAACTCCTCTATAGATAGTCCTCCTGACTCTCCAACCCCTGCTGCTGCTACTGCTGCTGCTGCTGCCATCCACTCCTTTGCTGTTGCAGTATCCGCCATCACCATCGCTTCCTGGAAAGTTGTCAACAGCACGCACTCATGAAAATCATGGCTATCTCCTCCCTTGAGCTACACGAAGACATTTGCACCATTGGGTCTAGGACTCATAAGGTTTGGGAAGTGCTAAAGGACCGCTTCAGCAACAATACATCCACGGCCTTTGGCATCAGAATAATGTCTCTCTTTTATTTCCCATTCTCTGCTCAAACCAACATGAGAAGCTGCATTACTGACTGCACCACCATCACCTGTGATCTCAAAGAAATGAAGATCGAACTCCCGCCTGCCGTCGTCTCTACCGGTATCATCTCTCGCCTTCCTGGTCAGTATGTCACCATTCACCACATCCTTCTCCAACTGCTTGTAGACCAGCTGATCATCTCCATCATCAGTCCTAAGCTCATGGCAGCTGAACAAGACAACCTCATCAAGGAAACTCGGGAAATGACCATCTCCACCAACTCCTTCAAAACCATGGTTGTTTTCCCTGATAAACGCATCATCAACCGCTTCCCTCCTTGCTCCTACACGATCTGCAACGACCTATTGAAAGGAGGCAAGTGTGGCTGTCACAGCCACATGCTCCATGTCTGTGATCATCCATCTAGAGATGAATGGTTGGACCAGAACCATAGCAATTCCTACTGTGAGCAACCCAATTGGGCCAAAGAGCGCCTGTAGCGCCTGTACTACAACCAGTCGGGTAGCTCAAGTTGGGATTCAACTCCATCCAGAAACATGGAGGCATCATCCTCTGCCTCTACTTCTGTTGCTACTGCCTCTGCTCCTAGCAATGTTGCAATGTTGGGAATATTTGAGCCTGTGACTGCAATTGGATTAGAGGATTATGGACTTGAGATGTAAATCATGTCCTCTTCTCTCACTCTCTCCCCTCACATCTTGCTCTGTAGCTTTGACTCACTGCCCATTGCACTCATCCAGCCACCATCCGCATACTCTACCACTCTCCACAGCCACTTCCTCCTCATCCATGATCAGTTCTCTCTCAGAAGTGCACTGTCCTCTCTCTGTGCAAACTGACAGGGGCCGTTCCCGCACGGAAGGACTCTTATAGCTACAGACTAGACACATTGATAGAAATCCTCGCCTCATCATCAGCAAGACCTCACATCCACTACTGCACTCCTTCCTCACTCGCAACTTCACATAGAATGGTGCACTTCTCACGACAGCCCCTGCTCGCAATAGGAATCTAGCCAACCACCTACCTCATGAAGCAGATCGTTGTATAAAAAATCATCGTATCTCCTCTCAGCTACGGACGGCTTGCCTACAGAGAGTTGTAACAGCTCACAATTAGCGCACCCCCAAGCAAAGCCTTAGTCCAAGAGCCAAAAGGGTTTGTGGCCGCAACTGCTCTCCCTCCTATGGAATCTCATCCCCTTCACACCAAACTGCACCACATCCACAGGACTGCCCCGCACTAGTGACCTATTGAGCACCCACAGCACCAACCACTCCTACTCCCTCTGCACTCACTACATCTGTCCAGTCTCTTCTCTGTTGCCCAAGTTTTCTCTACTCACTCTACAACCTGGTCCTAAGGTGATCACCACCTCCAAAACCGCCCAAGACTTCTCTACCATGTACCTCAACAAATGAATGTCTCCCATGAGTGCACTTCAATCCTTGTGCCCCTCTCCCAATCTGAGGGGTGTGTCAAGAATATTTCTGAGATTTCTTCAAGGGATGCAGGTTCCGAGAATAAAATGAACAGTGGTCGTTACAAGATCATCTCCGAAGACACACCAACAAGGACTAATGGTCTTGCGACCGACCATCATCCGAACCACGCCAAAGCGAACAAACAGCTTCGTGCCAAACATTCAAGGGGACCGTACCTCCAGAAATTGCTCCTCTTTGTGTCACTCCTCTATGCGTATGGCTAGAAAACCCGGTGTCCCATAATGTGGCCTCGCAGCGCCTCCCTCTTACCACGCCTGAGTTGCCACCATACTCATCTGTGCCCGCTCACCGGAGTGCGCTATGCTAAACTACTCCTACTTGTATTTCTTGTGTTACTCTACAAAATTAATTCACTGGATTTTCCTCAAGGATTGCCCTCTGGGCCGGCTCTAATCCCGTCCTCCACATTCTTCTCTCAGCGCCCGTGCTCTCGCATTACACCCAAGAAATCGCTGCTGATGTCATCCGTACATCATCAATGCATGCACTTGGTTACTGCACCCACACCCACAACACTCAGTTACCTCAGTGCTCGCACATCTGTACTGCACGCAGTGTACTTCGCTTCATCCTTTGTCTCTGTTCCACTTTCATTTAGTACTTCTTCTCTGCCCTAAATCATGCTTCTGGTCCATTGAACTCCTTGTCCAAGTGACCGCGTCCATAAACAGAAGCACCCGCAATTTTTTGACAGGGACCACTGTCCGGCTCTTTGTTCGTATAGGCCATTTTGACATCCCCTAGAGATAAGGTTCTGTACCCTTGCCCTCTTCGTCTGCCACTCTAAGACATACTGATAGCACAACTGGGATCACTACCATGTGACTACCCCAGCATTGTTCCCTGGTAGTCAGTTTCTACACCACCGAGGGACAGCATCTGCTATGCTCAATTGTATCACCAGTTGCCTCTTAGCACAGTGATCGTACCGTCAGCAATACTACCTCACGGTGCTGCTGGCCAGTTGCTCCTGTTGTCGGTCTCCTGTGGCCACTGCCCAGAGAGATTGTTTGCCTTGCCCTGCGGCGTTATCAGCCCACCGGCATAGTGACCTGGCATCTGGAATCACCCTTTCTTGGGCGCCCTGGATAGCAGCCTCCTTTGTGGTTGGATTCTACACTGCCCGGACCCTGCACTTTACACACCTATCTGTTTCATCAGCCAGACAGCATGGTGATTGGACCGCTTTCACCCTCTCCTCAGTTTTTTTCCATGGTTACTCTCGTCACCACCGAGAGACAGAATTATTCACACTCATCCTCATCATCACACACCAGCTGGGGTGGTGACGTGGCCACCAGCACCAACTCTTCGTGATGTAGCTGGCCAGCCGCTCCCATGGTTGGTCTCCATGATCTCATGACATGGCATCCTCCATCCTCACTTGCATGATCACTAGAGAATTGATCTTCTCTTGTCTCCAGTCCGAGCATTTCCTCACCCTCAACAGCACGCAGACCTACCTGATTCATCTGTCCCCCTCATTGGAGCTCTGACGATCCTGTACACCGAGCTCCAAAGTCTAAGACAGATGGTGCAGCAGCTCAGTGACCATCTCTTCTCAGGGCGTTTTATTCTTCCTGTCCGACGTCGACTTCATCTCGATCATCTTCTCCATCTTCACCGGAGCAAGCTTCTCCAGCTGCATTGGACCTCCCGTCTCATTCTGTAGCTATTCTATCCATCCTCTGCTCTACTCGTGCCATGCCAACAATGGATGACGCCCTTTCTACCGCCTCCCCCAGTTAACCTTATACTCGACGACGTTGTCAGCGGTTGGCTTGTCATGTGCATCTTGTCACGAGCATGTCTATTTTTCCAATGGCTTCTGGAATTACGCCGGTCAAGGGAGGGTGTGTACATCCGTCCACTTGGACATTGACTACGACTGTGAGCATCAAGGATAGAGGAGGAGCACCTGATGCTGCCCCTACTGAATGACCTGTGACAGTTGCACCAACTGTCCCATCTTCTGAATCTGCTGCATCTCCAACATCAGCAGCATCCGCAGCTTCAGCATCATTTGCAACATCTGTAGCTTCAGTAGCATTGGCAGCATAAGCATCACCTACAGCATCTACATATTCAACAGAATTGGTAGCATTAGCATCATCCGCACCATCTACGTCTTTGGTAGCATTGGCAGCATCAGCCTCATCTACACTGTCTGCATCTACACCTTCTGCATCATCTACAGAACCAGCTATATCAGCTGCGACAGCTGCACCAGCTTCCCCACCTGATGCATCTCATACATCGCCGGCATTAGCATCCTCTACATCATCTACAACTTCAACAGCATCATCGGAAGCATCAGCATCATCTATAGCATCTACAACTTCAACAGCATTGGCAGCATCAGATTCGTCTAAAGCCTCTACATGTTTAGCAGCATCGGTAGCATCATCCTTATCTACATTTTCTGCATCCACACTTTTTCCCATCTTCTGCATCTACTACGTTGGCAGCCACACCTGCATCCTCAGAGTTGACAACATCAATTACAATAGGTGTCTCTGCAGTGCCTCCATCTTTCACAGAAGCCATACCGTCCGCAATACTTGTAGCATCTGTAATGTTAGACTCTTCACCTATAGTTTCAATTGCACTGGCTACACCAGACGCTTCTGTAGAGTGAGTGGCATAGGCTGTAGATTCAGAAGAATCAGCTCAACTACCTACGTCATCTACATCACCATCAATAGCTATACTAGATACATCATCTCCGTCAAGCACCTAAGCTTCACCGTTCGAATCGACGCCTTCATCAGCATCCGGTGCATTGGCATTTTCTTCACCGTCTTCAGCATCATCTTCTTTGGTTGTTCTCACATCATCAGCTCCATCGGCTGCGCCAGCTACATTCTTGATGTTGACATCACCTGCAGCATCTCCTTCATCTGTAACACTGGCTCCTTTTCTTGTATCACACACACAGACAAACACAGAGAGCAGAAAGATCTCTCTCGCTGAGCTGTGCCACAAACACCCAGTACCGGCAACAGCAGTGAGAGTCACCACTGCAGCCGTTGGCAACGGAGACGTCGCCCCAATGTCAGCAACAACGGCATCACCATGCAATCGCCACCACTGTAGCAAGAGGAGTTGCGGCAATGATGAGTTGCAGTAGCCACGCCGAGCAGTAGCCAGCAGTACCGGGTGGCAGCATCAGTTGTATCTGGTGCCATCCTTGACCAAAAAAAAGGAAGAAGCAGCTCACAGCAACAGCTTGCGACGACGGCTGTGAGCATTAGTAGCGTGTAGCGGCGGCAGTAGCTAGCAACAGCAGCGGCATCAGCAGCCGCAAGCAGCAACAGCAGCATGACAGCATCAGCATAGGCGGCAGCAGCGCAGCAACAGCATTACTGCTGCTGTAGCGACAACAGCACCAGCAGCAGCAGTAGCACTACAGCAGCGGCAGCGGCTACAACAACACAGCAACAGTGGCAGCATCTACAGCAGCAGCAGACCCGTAGCATCAGCAGCAGCAGTTGCTGTCTTGTGCAGCAGTGCTGCTATGCAGCAATCTCTGCTCAGCAGTGCTGTACAGCAGCACTGTTGTGTAGTTGCACAGAAGCTACGCAGCACTGCGCAGGCTTGCGTAGCCCCTTTGCAATCACGAGCAGGGTGGGATGCGGTCACCCCCCTGCTTTCATTAGCGTGCAGAGTCCACGTGACTCCAACAAGAAAGGAAAAAAACCTCTGACGTAAATTACGCCAGCTTAAAAAATGCCAACATAAAATATGCTGGCTGATTAGAAGGAGTGCTGACGTCATCATTCGCAGTGCTGTTGTCAACAATTTCTAGGTAAAAACATATTTTTTTTTAGCGTTTCAACTCCTCGAGAAACGCTGTCGGTTTCCTGTTTGGACCATTTTGACATTCGGTCCCATACTGAGCACTGCGATGGCGCCAGTCCGTAATAAGGGGAAAGGGCTAGGAGACCCCTCCTCTTCCTCCGTTTTGGACATCACGATTCCACGGTCACAGTCATTTGCGATTGACAAGCTTCGTCGGCCAAAGGATTAGATGCACCGGCAGTAGCAGCGGCAGAACAACGAGTTGCAGGAGATTGCAGAGTTACAGAGGGGTCGTTTAGGGGCTCACAACAGCCACCAGGAGGATGTACTGGAGTTGCACCATCCGTTCAGCAGTCTATGTCCTACACAGCCCTGCGGCCTCAGCACGTCTTATCATAGGTTGACTCCAGGGATGAGAAGGAGATAGAGGATGACACACGTGAGGACGAGATTCATGTCCTTAAGGAGCACATTTGTGAGCTGCGTCTCGGATCACAGCCTATTAGCCTGCCACCTTCTCGCCATCAGGATCAGAAACATCGTTCAGCAGTGTTCACTTTTGGTGGCATTCCTCTCACTGGTGGTCTCCCTATACCTCGTCCACCATCTCCCGAGTCTAAGATCACCATCCCCACGGTGCAGCAACCGAAGGACTTCGAGACACCTCCAACCCGTTATAATACCAACGAGGGCTTTGATTGGTAAGAGACCTTGTTTCAGGTGTGGACTAACTCTGAGGGCGTCTGGCCCTACTACCACAGCAAGTACTAGACCCGCGGCACTCACCAGGTCCAGACAGTAGTGAGAGCGATGTGTAGTTTGCTCTACGCTATGCCGCGGGAGACTGTGGGTGACTTCCGCCCCTTCCTGGGTGAGACCGGGGCCGGGACTAGAGCTAACCCGCACCAGGGCTGGGAGCTGGCCCTGACACTTTTTTTTGTAGAGACCCATGTCACGATGGCGGCTCAACTGCATGATTTTCATTCCCTCCGTCAGGGTCCCACGGAGCTTGCAGCTGACTACTAGAGGCACGCACGATGTGAGTTCACATGCGCCTTAAGACTGGTGGTAGTACACAGCTGTGGACACTCGATACCATCATGATGGGGACACACTTGGACCATGTGAAGCGCTTTACGGGCTTCAACCAAGTGGCCCTCTCTAAGTTAACGGATTCACTGCAGCTGCTTCCTTGGGCCCATCGCTACTTCCCCCAGGACTCATTGGCTCTTGAGGCTGCTATCGTCCATCAGCAGAGTCCACTTGCTACAGCAATAACTGCGATGCCTCCTTCGCGGCTGTCCCAGTTCACCAGTCCCACCTCCACCACTTCCTCCTCTTCCTCCTCTACCCCGAGCAACCAGACTTAAGGCATTTCAGTTACTAAACAGGAGAAGAAGGGCAAAAAGCAACGTGGCAAGGGACAACAACAGCAACAACAACAGCAAGTGAGTAGTGGCAGTGGACATTCTTTCCACTGCTACAACTGTGTGGGCGCTCACCGCTACACGGAGTGTGAGCAGCAACCCCTTTGATTAGTCTTGGACCATGCGCGACTTCAGGCGGCGTACGCACAGCTGATTTCCTCTGGTGATACACGGATGGGGTGCGCCGCAACCACGACTGTAGTAGACGCATCCGTTCTCCTTGATCCATCAAGAATCCACACAAATTAAAAAGTGGTGAGAGTAAACGATAAAATGCTGGACATGTTGCAGTAGGTGAGAGACTCAAAGAAGAGGGTATCTTTAAACTCGAGGATACGGTGGTGAGATGGGTCCCAAAAGCGCAAGGCCTTCGATCACAAGGAAATGAGTAGTGAGGCACAAATGCGATCCCAAAGTGAGATCTTGCATCCTTGGTGTACCAAATATGAGCTAAGGACTCCCATACATGAGTGAGACAAAGGTCGGTGTGATGGCCTAATGATAGTTCGTACAACGTCACATGGCCCAAAAAGGGACTGTGTGGCAGGCAATCATAAATCCACATCATGTAGGAAAATCCGTTAGAGGCAAAGGTCTCAGGTTTGCTACATTCAGACTGCCGAGCACCAACCACATCATCCATGGTGTGGTTCCAACGTTTAGACATCCGTCCTGCTATAGCATGGGAGGGACAGAGAGCTAATGAAAAATACCGTGCTGAGTAAAGAAGGTGTCCATATCACCTCAAACTGAGTAGAACGTGTGGAGTGTATGACTGTCTAGCTCTCAGCCATCACCAACCACGGGCGTAACACAAGGACGACATCGCTCTTGTGGTGGAGACTGTAGACCCAACGCATCCAGCTGAAGTTTTCCATCGGGATGAGAACTTATTGACCCTGACCTAAGAGGGACTTGATTGGGAGGGGACCGAGAAGGTCTGAGTGAACTAACTCTAACGAGCACAGTGCCTGAGAAGTGGAGGAAAAGGAAATGCAGCTATGCATCCCCTAATAAAGTGACAGGTGTCACCCGCGTCTGGCTAGCGGAAAGAAGCCGTTGCTTTGTTCTCTTTGTCCTGTTTTGCCTATATATACCGAGGATGTTCATTTCCTTGAGTTTATCCCAGAACAGGATTCCATCCTGTTCGCCTTTAGTTCCGCGGCCACGCCGTCGTGTCTTCCCTCTGCACGCTCACCGCTCATTCTTCCATCGCCATCCACTCTCAGCTCTCGACTTTGCACCTCTTCACTCCATCACTCTCATTCCTTCACTCACCCCTTCTCTGTGCATCACTCATTGAGCCTGTACGCTCCGATCTCTCACTGGTCACTTGTCTACCTTACTACTCTACCCTAATCCACAACTCTCCTATCCGGATTTTTTTGCCTAACTCCCTGCGTTGTCTCACAGCCCCTTGCTGTTGTCATCAGTCGTCCATACTTCCTACTCGCTTATTGCTTCTGCTAGCTTCTGCAATCACTCTCTCAACTCAGTTCTTTTTTATGACATGGTATCAAAGCGTCAGGTAACATCGTCTGGTTTCTCCTGACCTCATCACCGCTTCATCGCGTCCATCGACACTCTCTGTCGTCTTGCCAACATCTATCGCTGCTAAAATCAGCAGCACCATTTTGAGTGCTCCTCAAGCTGTGGTGGCTTCTCGTTGTCGTGACCAAGTCCTACGTCCATTCATACACCCGTGGCAACGTCCAGTGACTCTTTGCCGACAACAGCTGCAAGCAGCTCTCGAAGCTGTCTTCTGCCGACAACTTCGTCGAAGCTTCCTGCCGCTCATCCATCTTGTCTCTCTGCCTGTCTATGCTCCGCATTACCCACTTTTGACAGATTTCTTCCATCTGCTTCTCTCACCGCTACTCCCGACGTCTTCAGTGACTGTGTGGCACGGTCACCGTCTCATCACCACATCCGTTTCCCTCAGCGCCTTCTCCATCTTACTTCCTGCCAATCGCAACATCTACCACAACTTGCTTCAACAGCTTCATCAATAGTATCTCCATCATCCACTGTATTCTCCTCCTCTCTCTCTCTCTCTCTCTCTCACCTTCTCGAGCCACTTTCTTATACCGTCCTTCCCTGTCCTCAGTAGCAACAGAGCTCCATCCACCATCACGATATCGGACACCACCAGTCTTCCTACTCGTCGGTCTCGAGCCAACTAGGGAACAAGCCGTCACTCTCCTGACATCTACGTGCGTCTCTGTCTCTCTTGGACCTTTCTTGCTAGAGCAACTGTCCTCTCGGCATCAGGATATCGGGCATCACCAGTCTTCCTGCCCGTCGGTTTCGTGCCAACTGGGGTTCAAGCCGTCACTCTTCTGACATCAGAGGATCCTCCTGCCGTATCAGCCTACCACCTCCCTGCTCCTCCTCAAATTGCCCCGCTGCCTCATCATCATCATCATCATCCCGAGCACCTTCCTCCCCTCCCTTGGTCGGTCTCCTCGACCTCATCTTCTCTCATCAGCAGCCGTCTTCAGCTTCCTCATCCTCTTCATCAACTCCAGTATCTTCCTTCTTCCTTTATCGCACATCTGCCTCATTAACTTTAGCATTGCCTGCATCTTCCTCCTCATCAGCATCGACCCCACAGTCTCATCTTCCTCTCCTCCGCTATCATCAACCTCATCAGTTCTGCCATCATCATCTTGAGTGATCCTTCCACAGCGCACGTGGTCTCGACCTTGCGCCCATTACATCTTCATCAATTCACCGCCTTCATCATCATCATCCGGTCAGCACAAGGATCTGCCCGGTCAAACCGCCAATCTCGCAGTGACCTGCACCCACGCTGATTTCCCTCCACAGCACACGTGCCTCGCCCCTGCACCCAGATGTCATCATGAGCATCAGCCGTCATCATCAGCATCATCTGCATTTGCGGCCAGTACAAGGATCTGCACGAGCTAACTACCTGCTTCACAGTAGCGTGTATCCACGCCGGCAGCAGATATCTCACGACGAGTCAGCTATTACCTTCCCCTTGCCGCATCTCTACCCCTCTACACTGCAGCACACGTGGTCTCGCCCCTGCGCCCACCTCACCACTCTGCCTTCAGCCTCCGTAGTCGTCAATCTTTGCTCGGCACAAGGATTCACCCGGTCAAACCGTCCATCTTGCGGTGGCCTGCACCCACGCCGATTCCTTCATCAAGCAAACTCGGCTCGCCTCTCCACTCAACATCTCGCAGCAGCTATCCTTCCTCAACCCTCCACTCAGCACAAAGAACTTGCACAGGATCAATCACTGTGCTCATCAGCACCCTTCACACTAAAAGGCTGGACGAGCTGACTACGTTCCTCAGTCTTCATCGCCACTTCAGTCCTGGTTCCTGGTTGTCTCCTGAACCAGGGCTCTCCCATCAGTCAACATCACAGGAGCAGGTTCCAATGACTTCATTTTATGCAACAGCTTACTGGCTACCACAACCAGCTTGTTCTTGGTGGAGTAGAAAGCAAAGTGAGGCAGGGATCATTGAACTCACCCACAGGATCCCAAACCTCCACTTCAACGAGGCAGGTGAAAACAACTACAATGCCTGGCTTGTAGCAATGGAACTGCACGCTGATGTATGCTTTGGTGACCTTGAGCTCCGGGACATCCTCAGCAAGGAAAGGGGTTACTTCAACGTTGAATTCTCTTATTTCAACATTAACCGGTATTGGAACGACTACTTCCTCGTCGCATATCAAGCTCTGGTCATCCTATACTTCACCACCGATCGACCGTTTCATTCTATCATCCGGTCCTCTGATCCCCGTTCCAACGATATTTTTGGACTCATGGGGGACATACGTTGAGAATACAACCGACGCGGAGGCCCATGGTGAAGAACAAATCAACCTGAGAGAATCTCCGTGGAAGACCTTCCAGAAATACAAGAAGTTCCACCTCTCGACTTTCTGCCCAGACCACCATCTCCGCCGACACCATCAGATCGCGAACCCACACCAGAGGCGGACTTGCCATCTGAGCAGAACTCAGACTAGCAAGAGTAAAACCAGCAACACTGTACACCTCGTCAGCTTCAAGGGGGATGTCAGAAATTCCTCGAGAATCTGACTCAGTGCACAGATTGTCGTTGGAAAACTCTGATCACAATAACGGTTCTGGTCCGAGACACAACCACCTGGACTAACGGATCGACTGGTATGTGACCGGCCGACCGACAGTCAAGCCATCCCCTAATAAAGTGACGGGTGTCACCAGCGTCCGACTACCAGAAAGAAGCCGTTGCTTTGCTCTCTTTGTCCCGTTCTGCCTGTATATACCGAGGATGTTCATTCCCTTGAGTTTAACCCAAAAGAGTCTTTCCATCCTGTTCACCTTTGGTTCCGCAGCCTCGTCGCCGTGTCTTCGCTCTGGTCGCTCATCGCTCATTCTTCCATCACCATCCACTCTCAGCTCTCTATTTCGCACCTCTTCACTCTGCCACTCTCGTTCCTTCGCTCACCCCTTCTCTGTACATCACTCATTGAGCCTGCACACGCCGATCTCTCACCGGTCACGTTTCTGCCTCACTAATCTACCCGAATCCACAAATCTCCTATCCGGACTTCTGCGCCTAACTCCTTGCATTGTCTCACAGTCCCTTGCTTTCGTCATCAGTCGCCCATACTTTCTACACGCTCATTGCTTCTGCTAGCTTCTCTAAACTCCGTCCATTTTCCTGACATCACGTTCTTGTTGAACAGTTTGTACCGTGAGTTTTCCAAGAAACAAGTCTCGCACTTCTTGTGCATTTCTGCATTTGTTTCCACTTATGTTACACCATTGATGATAAAGCCACATATCAGTTCACGCTTTGTCACCTCCTTCAAGAATTTTGATGAGGAATTCTCCAATCACCGGTGCCAGTGCTCTGGATCAGCTCCTTTAGCCAAATTGACACCATGCTCCGACCAGTGTACTGAGTCTGTTGCCATAAGGATGACCTCTGGTTCCACAATGTAGAGACTGCTAGCTCTTGAGCTAGGAACCTCTGATAGAGAATTTGAAACCAAAAACTCATGAAGGTTGTTACTCTTCCAGAACCTTTGGAAGTACAACAAGAGTACGAACGCCTTAAAATGATATCTCAAGAAGAGCTCAAGTCGTCAATATGCAAGTGAGCCTCGAGAAAGCATCAATTGATCATTATTCCAGACAATTCCCTTTATGAATGCATGTCCAGTCCCAGAACTCAGAAGCACATGCCTTAGCAATGGCTTGAGCCAGCTGTATCACCTACGGGATTGCATTGTGGATTTGACACATAAGCATCCTAGTGTTGGTGGCAAACCAAGCGTGTAGCTTCTAAGGAGCTATGATAATTTTGTCCGTACCAGACCACTGTCGCACACAAGGTCTAGATAGCACCAAGAGCGATGTGTGACCTGCTTTGCGCTATGCCACAGGAGAGTGTTTTTGACGTCCAGGGGTAAAACCAAAATGGATTCACACAGGATCTGGGGGTTGGCTCTGACACTTATTTCTACGGAGGCCCACGCAACGAGGGCAGCCCGGCTACACGAGTTCCACTCCCTTTGCCAGGGTTCTTTGGAGCTCGCTGATGACCATTGACGGCATGTAATACGCACCTACTAGCGCCTCAGGACAGGTGGCAGGATGCAGCTGTGGACAATGGGCACCATCATTATCAGAGTACACCTAGACCACGTGAAGCTCTTCTCCAACTTTGGCCGTGTCTTCCTCTCTCAGTTGTCTGAGTTGCTTCATCAAATCCCCTGGGCCCATTGTTACTTCCTTCAGGGGACATCGGCTTGGGAGGCAGTCCGTGCACAATAAGAGAAGTCCCTCTTGTTGCAGAAGTGAATGCAACACCTCTAACCTCTGTTCTAGTTCTCCAGCCCTACCTCCACCGCTTCCTCCTCCTCTCCCTCTACCCCGAGTGGCCAGGCTTGGGGCGTTGCAGCTGCCACACAGGGGAAGAAGTGGAGAACTAAATGCAGTAGCAGCAGCAGCAGTAGCAGCCAGCCTGCAGTAGCAGTGGACGTTCCATCCACTGTTACAACTACGGTGGTGCTCACAGCAGCCCCTTGATTGGAGCAAGATCATGCGTGGCCTGCAAGTGACACACTTGTGGCGCATGTTTTCTGGCGCCACATAGACAGGCCATGCCACGACCAAGATAGCAGCAGAGGCTTCAACGTCCCAGGGCAACAGTGGTGACCATGACCCACGGGAATGCACCATTGTGGAGCTTTCTCAGCAGCTGACGCTTTGCACTCATGGAGGTGCAAGTGTGTTGTCACATCCGAGTGGTTCACAATAAACTTGTCCAGCTTTGTTTGTTTCCCGTGATGATGCTTGTGTGGGAGATCTGTTGGCTTGTGATGAGAATGGACATGAAATCACCGCCTAGCTTGATGAGTCACAGATTCGTTTTTTTTGTCATTGTTGCAAGACCTCTATAGAGCGTCGGGCAGAGGCGGAGTGTTTCGTGGCCTGCTGTTCAGTGTCGACAACAGGTTTGAAGCCAATGGTGCCTGGATCATCGACCACATTCCATCCATTGCATGAGTTGTCGTCGTAGTGAATTCATGGTTCTTGGTCCCGTTGGGTCTATTCTGTCCGTGCACACAGGTACTCGTCAGTCTTTGCTTGTCTAGGGGGTTGTGGTTGTGTTGTTTGATGGTTCGTCTGGGTCCTTAAACATTTCTAATGTGCTTTTTTCCCTACTCTTGAACTCAACTTTCTCTCTTTTTGTGCATGCACCAAGATGGGTCTTTTCTTGAGCACTCTGCCGACTGTGCAACGGTGATTGCTTGCAACAGTCATGCCATCTTGCTCCATGCCTTAGTTGTGGATGATCTATATCGTGTATCTTTCTGCACTCCTTCTGTCTCCTCTCTTTCGTCCGCATCTGTGTGTGTGTTTGTTACTGGTGTTCTCTCCCCTGAGTACTAACACTTGTTGTGACACCACCTCTACCATATGGGCTTGAAAACTGTGTCCGAGCTCATGCGGACACATCTAGCTCTTTCGGTCAAACAGTCACATACCAGTCGATCCGTTCGTCAAGGTGGTTCGGTCTCGGACCTAAACCGTTATTGAGAGCAGAGTTTTCCAACGACAATTTGTGCACTGAACCAGATTCTTAAGGAATTTCCAACACGTGAATGACGTTTGGGACCTCCTGGAGGTTGTGAAATGCTGTGTGTGTGGACCATTCTAAACAGTGTCAAAGAGCAGGTCAAGGTCCTTCATCACCTTCATTGAAGTCTATAACAGACAACTGTACGCGTACTTCTTGAAGTGGAAAGACAAGGACCTGAAGGAGAACCTTACTATGGTAGTGAGGAAGACTGATCGAAAGGTCACGGTGCTATGCAGTGACAACGACGGAGAGTTTGTGGATTGCAGTGGGTGACTGGAGCAACAAGACATCAAATTGGAACAAAGGATGCTGTTTTTGCCACAATCTAAAGGCATAGAAGACTGGGTGAACAAGACATTGCTAAACATGGTATGGACCATGCTGGTGGATGCAAAATTTTCACAAAGCTTCTAAGCGGAAGCTCTTCACATGACAAGCTACGCCAATAACCTCAGTCCTACGATGGTGCGAACAGAAAAGAATCGATGGAAGACACCGTAGGAGGTTTAGAGCAGGCGCAAGCCAAGTGTAGCATACATGAAAAGTGTTCGGCCACAAGATGCACACGATGGTATAGGCAGCATGGCGGCACGATGAAAAGCTAGAGCCGCTTGCAAACCGGGCCTCTTTCTTGGCTATGATAGCATGCACAAGGCATGTTGACTCTATGATATGCACACCGAGGATGTCTTTGAAAAATGTGACATTGGGTAGCAACAACGTGGACGTGGTGGACTCTTCCACGACGGGGTAGTGGTTCTTGCTCCTTGACTAGAAGGAGCTGACAAACGCCAAAGTCAAGGACGTAGCGTTGAAGCACAAGGTGTAGTAGAGGCAGTAGCCAACATGAAATATTTTGAAAATGATGAAGCAAAGGTAGAAACCTGCTAAAAGGATCTTGTTGAGGAGGCACAAAGAATGCTGAGGCATTCACTCCTGGCGAAGTACGCATCAGAAGTTCTCCAAGGTTTCGGTACCGTTGATTCTTCCACGGAGGACTATTACTTGCATTCGGTTGCTATGTCATCACTGGGGCCAACAAAAAAGCACGTCAATGGAAAACAAAATGCTAAAATTCACAACCTGGAGGACTATTTGAGTTGCCGGCAGGATGCTGTATTCATTGTCGTCTTTGGGTTATCCCAAAGGATTGCTAGGTTGTGGGAAGATTGTATTGACATGACGTCCATCAAGGTGATTTTTTGCCAGAGTGGGATAGACCCTCTGGGAACCATCTGTGCGATGTTTCGTTGGAGCATGCCGAGTCGAAGGATCACAACACATCGAAGAGGTGCCACCAAATCTGCCACTCCGTAGTGAAAGGCAGCGAAGAGCGGGGAATAGCTTTAATGCAAGTGCCAGCCAATGGATTGGCATGGTGCGGTGCATGCTATCTGCATCAACCGAGCCAAAAACCGTGCAAGAGGTGCTTGTGCAAACTGAGTGGGGGGAATTGGATGCTGCCTATATGTTGGAGATGGCGTCCATCACGGGAAAAGAAACGTGCGAGATGGTTTTCTGGCCATATGACGCCAAGGTCATCGGGTCATCAAGACCAAGTTCACAATGCAAGGTGCGGTTTACAAGTGCAAGGTGTAGCTAGTGGCAAAGGGATACATGCAGCGTAAGGACAAGAACTATGATGAGATGTTTGCCCCTGTCGCAAAGTTGACGAGGATCCGGGAAATCCTTGCGGTGGCAGTGGCAAAGGACATGGAGCTCCACTAAATAGAAGTAAAGACGACCTTCTTCAATGACATTGTTGACAAAACAATTGACACGGAGGTGTCGGAGGAGGTGGATGCACCGGAGGGCAAGGTATGTAACCTGCGGAAGTCCTATACCATCCAAAATTGGTGTCATGAAGCTGGAACAACTGAGCAGAAGGTTCCAGATTTGGACATGAGGAAGCTGGATTACTACCTTGGTGTGAGCATCACGTAGAACCGGAGGATGTCCTTCATTGAGTTCGGGCAGGCCAAATACGTTGTTGAGGTGCTGAAGCGGTACGACATGGAGAACTGCAAATTGGTTGGAAGTCCAATCTCCACGACCTGTGAACTGGACGCAGTGATTCCATAGCAGAGAAAAGGAGGAGCAGAAGGACATGGCACGGATGTCCTGTCATTACGATGGGTAGCCTCATGTAGGACATGGTGGCGACACGACTGGACTAAGCCAATTCGTTGGGCCAAGGGAGCAGGTATGTGGACGATCCAGGGCCACTTCATTAGAAGGTGGTTAAGTGCATCCTCGGATACTTGCAAGCAACACGGCACATGCATCCGAGGTTTGACGGCAAGGGATGGTTGAACACTTTTTGTCTTGTCTGCTACACAGACGTAGACTACGTTGGCAATGTGGACGAGCGGAAGTCCAAATCCGGCTACGTGTTCTTTTTTGCTGGTGTAGTAGTCTCATGGCACAACAGGAAGCATGAGTGTGGTTCCACCTCCACAGGGGAGTGAGGGTACATCGCGTTGGCCAAAGCAGTCAAAGAGGCAGTGTGGTTTTGCAGGTCACTAGGGAGCTTGGACGTATTACAACAATACCCAACGGTGGTGCAGGAGTATAGGACTGATGCTATCTTGCTGACCAACAATCCAACGTGACATAGGAGGACAAAACAAATCAACATGTGTTGCTACGACACATAGACATTGTTGAGAAGGGACAAGTGGTGTTGCAGCAGTATAGCATGCACTACATGCTTTCGCAATGCTTGATCAAAGTGCAACCCGCGGATTGGCATGTCATGAGGATGCCTGGACCCAGTAAGACCAGTTGTGAAGGGCTAGAGGACATAGCAGGAAATGAGTGAGAGCAAGCAGGAGCAGCGGATATGGAAGGTACAAGGGGGAGAATGGTGTCATGAATGTTGTTCACGTACAGCAACAAGAGGCACGGACGAGCCGTTGGAGTGAGGGAAATCAACTCAACCTGTTCAAGCAGCTTCTGTAGTTCTCTATATCCAAATTGGATGGATTTTCATGATACATGACAAGTTTTTCTGTCCGGTGCATCTTGAATCAACGGATTTTTTTGAGTAACAAGGAAGTTATGGGCTCTTGCAGTTGGGGTGTTTGTTATGCCTCAGAAACTGAGCCAAAACTGGCATCCAACAGAAATTTTCACCAGGCGTGAAAACATGATCTATCTGGGGAAACGATCGGCCAAATGTCTGTGGAGTTGTCCCGCCGGTCGCTTTTTCCAGTAGTACCGTTTGTTACTTAGGATCTTGGTCAGAATTTTGACTGTAGGTCCGCTGACAGGTGATGAACCACGTCAGATTCCATCACCAAACTCCATAATGAGCTCATCAAAACAAACCGTGAAAGCACAGCGGGCACCGTCATGACATGTAGGGGCAACTATGCCTCCGGAAAGGCATTTTGAGTGGTCCTTAATGTGTGAAGGTGCAGTCGCAAGCGGGCACCATGCGTCAAATATCAGAGCTACTAGATTGTTGTGCTCCACCTTAGAGGATGCAGCAAGAGCTACAGTTCACCAAACTGCATTGAGTTTTGTGTGGAACCAATTAATTAGGCTTTGTATTTGTGGGATTTTGGCCTTGTAGCTTTATGTTAGCTGTGCTGAGTAGGACACAATTATAGACTAGGAACTCAGCATCAGTCTGAGACTTGTCAACAACCTCCTTAATTTTTGTTTGCGTCTTTGTGAGCGATTGACGCACGGCATCCCAAATGAAGTCTTACCCTTGCTGGTGTGATTCTTGCACTCTTTTAGCACGTCAGAGGTGTGGGCAGTTTGTCGTTGATTACATGAAAATGGATTTGACTCATTGTTATGGAGATTTCAGAGTTGTATGCAAGATCGGTGGTTAGTTACATGACCACCTAGTCAGTGCTATGTGGCTTGCTCATAGTTTGGAGCACTTCTTTGAGAGTCTGATTGGTTTTCTCCGTCTGTCCGTCACTCTGGGGATAGAAGGATGATGTTTGATGGATTTGACTATGGTAGCAAGTCATCAGCTCTTCCCAAAATGTGCTTGAAAATTTCCCATCTCTGTCATAAGTGATGGAGGAGGGGTTGCCGTATAGTCAGACGATGCCCTTGAGGTATAACCTTGTTGTTCTCATGGCAGTGACCATTATCAAGCATCAATCAACCACCATGGGAAATGTGACAAACCCTGTCGGTGTGACAACAAAACCAGTCACAAATTCCATGTATATTTCCGACCATGGTTACTTTGGTATTGTCAGTGGTTGAAGTAAATTTGGGCATTTGGTTTGTTCCGACTCATGACATCTACACACATTGCATGTGTCACTTGCAGTACTTCGAAAGTCTATTTAGAATCCTGTCCTTGACATGATTTCCACATGGGCTAGCGTTGTGACAGTCCAATTGAGTTCTCTGTAGATCCTGAATTTTGGTGGTATGGTGACTTGGCGAGTAAATCAACATTGCCCGTGAAGTGGGCCGAGATGTTTCTTTATCTCGGCCATCAAGTCTGATCCCCGACTCAGAGCATCCACTGGATTTTCTTTTCAAGCTGGTACTCAGTGTCATAGTCAAAATTAGACTCGAAGAACTCCATCTATTGAGTGTGTGGTGGTTGGTGCAAATGACGCGTTGTCAGTAATCTAAATGAAATCGCTATGTTTCATATTTGTTCCCAAACGCCAACATTTCCCTCTTGTGTTGTTTTTGCAAGATACATGTGAGCGGTTATTCTCCACCATTGTTGTCTTGAATGAGAACATACGCAATTGTTGTACCAGACGCATTGGTGGTTGTGATGTAGACTACAGTTGAATCTCCTTATTGAAAAGGTGTTGACAAGGTTAGAACGTTTCTAAAATGGTTGGATGATTCTTCTTCTTTGCCATCCCAAATCCACTCGGTGGTTTTACGAGTGATATCAGAGAGAGGCGCTTCCACTCTGGTGCAATTGTACAACAATCAGTGGTGATAGTTGCATAGACTGACAAACACTTGAACGTTTCCAACGTTGGTGAGCTTTGGTCAATCAGGGACTACCACCTCCGTTTTTGGACCCATCGCGATCTGTTTGGCACTGATAATGTGGATCAAAAACTCGATTGAACAGCAATCACTATGAGAGTTTCCTGAAAATTTTATCAATTTGTATAGTTGAGAAGTTTGAATGATTTCCATTATGCTCCTGCGATGTGTGGTTGTACATAAAAATGTCGTAGATGTAGATGACAACAAAGGCATCAAGGTATGGCTAAAACATGGTATTCATGACAGTCATGCATGTTGTCAGGACATCTGTGATTTCAAACAACATGACCGTGCAGTTAAAAAACACGTGGCAAATGGATAACACCATCTTTTCAATTCCCTTATCATGTAGGCGTGTTTGATGAAAACCACTCTGTAGGTAAATTTGGGAGAAAAATTGTGTTCCTCAGATTTGGCCAAAAACCTCATCTACTCGTGGAAGAGGGTACTGGTTCATGAAAATACTAATTTCCAACACTTCGTAGTCCATGCACATACACATTTCTCCAGTCTTCTTTTTAACAAAAAACATTGGGGTTGTGTATGGTGATGTGAATGGACTAATTTAACTCTGCCAAAGCATCTCGTCCATTAGGTTAATTCAAATGTCTGTCTGCAAACTGGGTTCAGGTTGATCTGGTGGTCGATTCAATGTTGTAGAAGTAACTGTCGGGGTACTTCTTCAAGAAAAACTCATTGAATATCCTTCATGAGTGGTGTAAATGCATTGAAGATACCTGTTAAATCTGTTGCTTTGGAAGCCTATGAGGCTGTCGAGTTTTCTGTGTCAAGTACCAAGACTTTGTCCTCTTTGACTAGTTCCATATGGACAAGACACGTGTGAGCTCCTCGTCGCAAGTATCTCTTGGCCACATCATGTGATGTTTTTCTACTCTCATCCTTGTCTTGTAGTTCCTGTAACTTCCTTCATTTCTTCCTTCTCTGTTTCTTCACATATTCACCGTTGTGTCTTGGGCATGGATGGTAAACCCTGCTTCTGAGTATTGCGATACCAAAGTGCTGCGGTAGTTGAGTACCACGAGACTCATATCACGGTATTTTAATTTTTTGGTGGGTCACTACCGATACTCATACTCAAAACGCGTGACCAATAATATTGGTAACAAACCAAATCATTCCAATCGTACTGCGGAATATTGTATACCATGGAGTGTATGACAAGAACTTTTACTGTGAAAATTTACTAAGGGATAACTCATAGTGAAAATAACTTTGATATGTATACACAAAGGGCACGATAGGTTATAAAATAGTGATCACCAGTACATTGGGATGCTTCTTTTTGTTTGAAATGACCACGATATGATACCACGGTACTGTACCACGGTAGAGAAGAGGGATACACCTCAAGGTGAGTTATGAGTCTGTACTCATACCGCCACAATGATACCGGTACCATGGTACAAAACTGTGATATACCATGGTAATGGTAGTACGACTGCCATTCCTAGTGCTCAATGAGGGGTAAGATGTTGTTTTTTTGCCATTAATGCACACATTGATTTCGTCATTGGTCCATTTTACATGCGGATTATACCAATACAAGAAATGTAATCCAAGAAATCCTTTGTAACACTACATATTGGAGTTCCCTGATTTTTAGTCCAAGAGGTTCACGAAGGCGACAAATAGGCATTCCTCTGTCAACGCTTTCCCCTGCAAACACACCTGTTTTGATCTTAAAATCTTGATTGTTTCCCATCTCAATACTACTAGAATTCTTAGAGCCTCTCTGATTCAATAGCTCCAGTACTGTTTTACAACTTATGTAACCCTTTTGTTACACTTGTAGTAGCACCGCCAGTTGACTTTCCTTGTACCCCACATCAGACTTTGCGATCTAAGAACCATGGTCTTAGATAATTTGAGCCATTTGAATGGGTGATCAATCACCGTTTTTTTAATTATTTTTTATTTTTTATTATATATTGAACAAGAGCTTTATCTTCTACTCTTGTCCTCTTTTATTTCTTGAATCCTCAGACATTATACGAAAATTACTCTTGTTTTTGCCTATTGTTGCCACTTCCTTCAGTTGCGTAACATGTGGCCTAACACAGCCTTTGGTAGTTTTGATTGACGGCTTCAATCTGCATTAAAGTGAAGATGATTATGATGTCTCACAAATACAAGAAGGGTTGTGGCCTACGGATTACCAACCATTGGATTATAGCATCTGAGCGTTGTACATGGTGCTGTCAATTTGATTAGTTAGTATGAGCATTTGCTTGTCGTATGTCGTCAGTGAGGCTGTTGTAATAGTGAAACGAGGTTTATAAAGGGCAACGTCACAACTTGTGATGATTTGAAAAGAATGACGTGTATACTCAATCATGCCACATTACAAACATAGTTGACAGATTTTGTATCATAATTCTCATTCAGCTCTGAAAGGTGAGAGAACAACTTGTGCGAATCTATCCTTGTTCTCTGGTGGATTCAGCGAGTCTAGCCATGTTGGATCGACCCTCGCGAGAGGTAGCATGCTTCCGGTTAGGGACGTGAGAGAAGTTGCATGAGCTTCTTATATCACTCTGCCGGTATCCTATTGAATTTCCATTAGTTAAGACCACCAACTAAATTTTGTGCCGAGGAAAAGCAAGGCCAGGAGATGAAATATGTTTTTTATTGTTGTTGATCCAAGCATTGATGAAGTTGGGTGTTTCAAAATCGTCAGGCACATCCAAACCGTCTGTCCCACTAGATATGTAGCATCAAGCAGCTCGTAGAGTTCCCACCAAATTTGGGATTCACTTGAGAGTTGGGTGTTTCTCTCAGTGAGCATAGCTTCTTACGAGCGAGGATGTTTTTTCTCCTGTAATGCCGTTGTGAGTTGTTGAAGAAAATGATTGTTGAGGTGCTCAAGAGCCAAAAAATCATGGTAAAATTCCTCACTAATGCAAGCTTGTCGATAAGTGCGTCCTTCCACAGCGCAAAGTGTTAACCATTTAGCAACAGCAGAGGAAAAAGATGGCTCTGCCATCTTTTGCCTCTACCATTTGCAGAGACAGAGAGGCCCGTAACCACATTGGCTGTAGACGTCATTGGTTCTGCACCATTTGTCGCAAAGCCTATCCATGCTGACATCTTGGCCATCTGAAGAGCGTTGAGAATCACCTTTTTTCTATCCCTCCACCACCAAATTCTTTGCCGGGTTACTGCTACTCGTCTTTGAGCGCACTCGCTCCTTTTACTGTTGTCGCTGCGAAATTCATGGAATCATGGCAAAAAAATTGTAAAAGACTTGTGTAAGGTTTGTGCATAGGAGTGAAGAATTTGGCTTACCCTCTAGCACCGCTGTGCTCTAATACCAATTGTTACGTTGAGCAGAACAAAGATATTAAACAGGTAGAAGTTGTGTATCAAGAGGCAATGTGAGAACTCTGTACGCTTAAGTAACTGATACCTAGTAGTAAGTGCTGTTCAATGTCAAGTGTTTGAAATGTGGAACACATGTATACGAGTATGGAAACAAGAATGCAGCATACCTTAGGTCTTGCATGCTCGAGGCACATGTGATGTTGTGTCGTTAGTGGCTGCTCTAAGAAACCAAACCAAAAGATCGTGAGATTCTGAGAATATTAACCCCAACCTTTATACAATTTTAGCGTCTTCGGGTAGTTGTTTGAACATGATTGTAAAATCGATTCGGTTTGTGATGGTTTTGTCGACCTGTTGAAAAGTGGTTGAACCTTTCACAATATTCCGATAATGAACACCGGAGGTTGGGTCAGTAGGCGAGATTGCTTACAACCGAATAACGGGAAACTCTGGAGGCCACAACCTGGTATGCCATAAACATATGGATATAGTTCTTTCTTGGTAGAGTTTAGGGACTTGTGTAGGTCAGGGACATAATAGTGACATCCCACTCTCCTTACGCGATTTTGGCTTTTGGAACATGGAAAGCCTTAAATACTAGATCAAATTTTACAATGATGAGATCAAATCAATACAAAAATCCTGTGCAGTTCTTGATTGCTGTCTCGTAATGTTTTTTGCATGACATTTAGATGGTACATTGCACACCCAACAGCGCCCACACATATCGGCAATGATGTTCGACGACGCTTTGACATTTTTTTGTGAGGGGACATTGTCGGCTTGTCACGTACCCGCTCTGCACGCAACATTTTTCAACAGTAAAAATTGTCAGAAGAATGCTTAAATGGAGACGGCAATAGCAGAAGCAAGCAGAAGCAATGCACAACTGCGTCGGCACGGTGACGGAAGAAGAAAGTCACAAGAAGTTACGAGGAGTTAGTCGCAGAGCTTGAGAGGAGGCGAGATGCTGGAGGTACGAGGTAGACAAAACTCAGTGAGAGAGGGTGAGAGCCAGGCGATGGGTAGATGAGTGCTGAGCGAAGGAGCGAGAGTGACGGAGCTGTTGAATTTTACATAACATAATCTTTAGGAATCTTCAGATGAAGTACTCTGATAGTTCAACTCTCTGATGCTATACTGAAATGTTGGTGATGACCTTCCAGCTATGAGTTACCACTCATACACACACAGGCACTCTTGCCTCAGTAATGTCACTGACTGTGCGATTCAAGAGTATGAGCTGAAGGCACAGTTACACGTCTCATCTCACAAGCTTTCCAACGGTACCAAGCTTGTTCAAAATGGTTACACACAGACGAAGTAATAGCAAATACAAACCTACAGCTACTTATCTGTCTGTACTAGCTAGGAGCAGAAAAGTACAAGTGTTGACATAGTCCGGTCTCCTTGTGTCTTCCAGTTCTGAGTCACAGGATCTTCCGGACACCGCTCGATGATCTCCGATCATCGGCAGACCGAGGTTGGCGGATGCCCAGCGCCCTTGGTGCGATCTACGGACGAGATCGTCTGGATCTGAGGTGGTTTCTAATGACCATCGATCTGGCTCAGGTATTTGTTCTCACGACGATGGACTGACCGCACTTCTTGATTCAGCAACGGCGCCGATCAATCCAACTGCCCTCGCAGGATTCTTGATCACAGGATCCATCTTTAGAAAGAGCAATATCTTCCGCGTGCCCCTGTTCCTTGCCACGTCAGCAGACTCAGAGTCGAGAGGAGCTCACGCTCGCACTCTCGCCTCGTCTGCCAGACCACACATCTTGTTGGTCCAAAAACTACCCACATATATGACTTCCAGTAGGGTTGTTCCATCAGCTCTCCGGAGCTCCAATAGGATGAGTAGAGAGAGTAGGGCCGCGGATGGATGGATCAGTGGGACGCCTAAAGAGGCCTGCCCACAGCCATACCATGCCCCGCCATGTAGGATAGACAG
>SZWC01004159.1:5713-21818 GCA_023375785.1 Penium margaritaceum
TGGAACCGGATTCCCCACGGTCCCCTTCCCCGTCAGTCCACGCCGTACCAGCATTGGTGCGGTCAGCGCGCTGACCTCCGCCCCGCTCGCGTCTGGGGTTGTGTCGCCATTGTCTGGCTGCCCGCCCTGCAGCAGGGCGGCAAGCTCGCCCCCCGCGGCCGTCCCTACACCTTCTTCGGTGTCTCTCGTCAGTCCAAGGCCTGGCGCTTCTGGGACCCCTCCCGGCACTGCATCATCGAGTCCCGGGATGTCCTCTTCTTCGAGGACCTGTTTCCTCGTGACCTCATTCGCTCCGGCTCGTCTGTGTCTATCCCGTCGCGTGGGGGAGTGGTGAGTCCGTCCTCCATCCTACCGCGTCCGGGTGACACATTCCTTGGTCCCTCTGAGCCAGCTGCCCCAGCCGCGTCCGCTGGTCCCTCCGGGCCAGCTGTCCCAGTCGCGTCTGCTGGTCCCTCCGGGCCAGCCTCCCCAGTAGCGTCCGCAGGTCCCTCCGGGCCAGCCTCCCCAGTCGCGTCCGCTGGTCCCTCCGGGCCAGCTGCCCCAGCCGCGTCCGCTGGTCCCTCCGGGCCAGCTGCCCTAGCCGCGTCCGCTGGCCCCTCCGGGCCTGCTGCCCCAGCCGCGTCCGCTGGTCCCTCCGGGCCAGCTGTCCCAGTCGCGTCTGCTGGTCCCTCCGGGCCAGCCTCCCCAGTCGCGTCCGCTGGTCCCTCCGGGCCAGCCTCCCCAGTCGCGTCTACTGGTCCCTCCGGGCCAGCTGCCCCAGTCGTGTCCGCTGATCTCTCCGGGCCGACAGCCCCAGTCGTCTCCACTGGCCCATCAGACTCAGCGCCGTCGCACGCCTTGCCATGCTACACACGTGGCCTCGACGGCAGCCTCCGACCCAGGCCGTCGGTGAGCATGAAGACCGTCGCACCGCGCTCGGTGGCGCCTCGACCCCCCGTGGCTCCACGGTCCTCCTCCACTCCCACGGTCGTGAGTGGGGACCCTGGCACCAAAGCCCTGGGCTTGACCACCTCAGCCATCATTGCAGATCTGCACCCGGGCTCCGCATTGGGCTACGCCATACTCCATCACGAGCATCGGTACGCTGTCATGGCTGCCCTTGCGCGCATCCCACCTGGGGCGCGAGAAGCACATGCTCTCTCAGTTCGCTCCACAGCACGCCCGGAGGACCCAACCACCTTGCGCGAGGCACGAGCCTCTCCTGAGGTCGCACACTGGGACACTGCTTGCGCCGATGAGCTCGCTGCTATCCGACAGCACCACGTGTACGACCTCGTCGACCTTCCTCCAGGTCGGAAGGCCATCGGCGCCAAGTGGGTCTTTTGGTGCAAGTGGAAACCCGAAGGGTCCTTCGACAAGTACAAGGCCCGCCTCACTGCAAAGGGGTTTGCCCAGGTCCCTGGGGTCGACTATAACCAGATCTTTGCCCCAGTTGGCCGGTTCTCCACCAGCCGGGCGCTCTTCAGCCTGGTCGCCCAGCATGGGTGGGAGCTGCATCAAATGGATGTGAGCAACGCTTTTCTCCATGGTTCACTGGAGGGTGAGGAGCTTTACATGGTGCAGCCACTAGGCTTCGACGATGGCACCGGGAGAGTGTGGCGCCTGCGTAAGGCCCTCTATGGCCTGAAGCAGTCGCCTCGGTGCTGGAACCAGGAGATCAGCAGCACGCTCCTTCGTGGTGGGCTCCAGCGNGGGTTTGCCCAGGTCCCTGGGGTCGACTATGACCAGATCTTTGCCCCAGTTGGCCGGTTCTCCACCAGCCGGGCGCTCTTCAGCCTGGTCGCCCAGCATGGGTGGGAGCTGCATCAAATGGATGTGAGCAACGCTTTTCTCCATGGTTCACTGGAGGGTGAGGAGCTTTACATGGTGCAGCCACTAGGCTTCGACGATGGCACCGGGAGAGTGTGGCGCCTGCGTAAGGCCCTCTATGGCCTGAAGCAGTCGCCTCGGTGCTGGAACCAGGAGATCAGCAGCACGCTCCTTCGTGGTGGGCTCTAGCGCAGCACCGCAGACCCTGCACTTTTTTTCAGTCCGCGAGGCCAGACCTTCGCTGTTGTTCTGGTGTACGTCGACGACCTCCTCATTGCGTCGCCAGACACGGCTGCCATCCAGCGCGTCAAGGAACTGCTGCACGCCAGCTACCAGATGAAGGATCTTGGGTCTGCCCGAGTCAATCTGGGCATGGAGCTCGAGCATGATCGCTCCCAGGGCATCCTCCATGTCCATCAGTCTGCTTATGTGCAGACTCTGTCCACTCGCTTCGCCGAGAACCTGCCACTCGTACCGAGCGCATCCTCACCCATGTGGCCCAATGGCCAGGTGAAGCTGAAGAGTCCTGACCCAGCTGTTGTGGGGGAGCCAGTTGACGTGACCACGTACCTGCGAGTCATCGGGTCATTGATGTTCCTGGCGACGACGACGCGTCCAGACATCGCGTTCGCCGTCAACCTCCTGGCCCAGTTTTCTCAGGAGCCGCGTCACCTCCACCACGAGGCCGCGATCCGAGTACGGCGTTATGTCGTCTCGACTCCTAGGCGAGGTCTCATGTTCCGCTGTCAACCGTCTGTTGTCGTTGTGGGCTACACTGACAGCGACTGGGCCGGCAGCCCGGACGGTAAGAGTCGCACAGGCTGGATCTTTCTGATTGGCGGCACGGCTGTGTCCTGGCGCAGTGGCAAGCAGGGGTGCATTGCACGCAGCACTGCTGAGGCTGAGTACGTGGCTCTTGGATCAGGCGCGTGTGAGAGTGTGTGGTNGCGCCAGTCTGTCCCATCCATCACGCTGCATTGTGACAATGAGAGTGCCATGGCCATCGCCGACAATGACGGCGTGCATCACACACGCACAAAGCACATCAACGTCGAGTATCACTATGTGCGTTCATTGTTGCATGACGGCAGCATCAGCATCGTGTGGGTTGAGACAGCACGGCAGTTGGCTGACTTCCTAACCAAGGCACTGAAGCGCGACTCGTTCAAGAAGGCTGTGAGTTCAGTCGGCGTACGTCCTTGAGTGGCTCTCTCTTTATCTCTGCCTGCATCTCTGCATGCCCTGGGGGAGTCTGGATGTTGACCGTGTCCCTGTCCGCCCATGTGCACTACGCCTGTGAGTCATGGGGGAGTGTTGGTTTTTTCCCATCTCTCATTGTGCTCTGTTGTGTCCTCCCGGCTTGTGTACATCGGCGTGCAGATGACTGACGGCGAGACTCGACGCTGATGGAGTGTCGTTCGGTGGAGCCGACGCACGCTGAGGTCTTCTCGCAGTTCGCTGGAGCCTCCTCTTTCCGGCGACTTGCTCAGCTCCATCGGCAGGCCTCCTCGGCGGTCGTGCCGCCGGCGGTCATTGACACCGCAGTTGCTGCTTGCATGCGTCCAGCGCGTCCCATCGCGTCTGCATCGTCATGCACTGCCTAGGGTCCCAGTTGCATGTTGCATGGCCTTGTTTGGCGGCATAAACCGTTGTGGGCACTATCTGGGTTTAGGCTGCCATAACTCCTCGCTACTATTTTTCTAGCAGATTCTGACCGCACGGCTGCGTTCGCAGCGTTGGTATTATGGTATGGTCCAGTTTTCAGGCAAAACGGACGACGCCCGGGTTTTGGGCTGTCGGCTGCCTGGCAGGCCTCACCGAGAAAACCTGCCAGCCTGAACTGAGCTATTTTCTGATTGGCTGATGAACTGAGTAACAAGCTCTACAGAGCTGGGGGGGGCCTAGAACTTGGAGGGGTCTCCCATTGCTGTTCATTCTTCATTCCCAATCAGTCATTATCAGTTTTCAGCTGCTTTCTGACGCTAACTCTGGCGCGCGCGTTTCTGAGTAACAAAACCCAGAGCTTCCAGACTTAGACTCTAGAGCAGCAGACTGAGGGGGCAGCTGACCTAAGCAACGAGCGTGGAAGCCCGCACGCTGCATCAACAACGCTGCTGCCCCAACATGCTGAATAGATTCCTTTTCATGGCAGTGTCAATTTGTCCTAAAACCGACCCAAAACCACTGTTTTGGTCGTGTAGGAGGTAGAGAATGAGGTAGTAAGGTGGAAAATGGATGAGAAACAACCCTCAACTATGGCATAGCGCCATGGTACACAGAATGCATGGTGAGGGTTTTGTCGCACGCACACACGGCAGTCACAAAGCGAAAAAGTGCTAGGCGTCGGGGTGAGAGGCAAGTAAGTCGAGCGAGCGAGCGGCGAGCTTGCTCTCACTTGAGGCTTGACCCTCACCCAAGCCGAGGTCGAACCCCCCCCCACCCATTTTTTTGTCCACACTCAACAAGAAATATATCTGTCATGGGTAAGGACCCAAGTGTGCCCAGAACTAGCACCAAGTCTGCATGTGACAAGATAGCCATGTCGTGCGGCCGACGTTCCCATGGCCCACAGCCAAGCGTCGGCAACGGTGAACGCGCCTGCTGCAGCATCTTGGCTATCTCAGTCACCTGCATCAGTGATGTGTTGTGTAACAATGCTAGAGGTGACTTCATGTATGTGACACAGAAACCAACACTCCCCCATGACCTACACTCGACGCACCACACACATTCACATGGATGTCGCAAGGTGTGACTAGCACAACTGTACACACGTCCGCACAACGCAGGGACTCAACCAGGCGCGTAATGGGCACACAACCCGACGGCATGGACTGCAGCCTTGAAGACGTTGCTGCTGAGCGCCTTTGTGAAGAAGTCAACTCTCTGCTGTCGAGTGTCCACCCAAACGATCTGGACGTCACCTGCAGCCACTCTCTCACGTGCAAAATGATGTTCGACATTGATGTGCTTAGTGCGCGTGAGATGCATGCTGTCGAGCTTAGCAATGGCCTTGGTGCTTTGATTGTTGTAGTGTAGAGTGATGGAGCGGACAGGAACACAACTGTTGTAAGAGGCGGCACAACCAGATGCTCTCACATGTACCAGCGCAAAGTGCAACATACTCAGCTTCACTAGAGCTGCGAGCAATACACCCCTGTTTTCCACTCTTCCATGACACAATGGTCCCGCCCACCAGGAAGATGTAAACAGTACGACTACAAGCGTCAGCGTCATGCGCCTTGTCGTTGTATGTGTACCTGTCAACGCCAACTAATGGCCGTGCTCGATAGCACAGGCAAGTGCAAGCAGTGGCAAGAGCATACCTGATGATACGCAATGCAGCCTCCAAATGTCGTGCTCTCGGACATTATGAGTCAACTTCCAGGAAGTTGACGCCAAAGGCAATATCTGCCCTGGTCTTCGGACCCAGGTACATGAGGGAGCCAGTCACGCAAAGGTAGTCTGTCACATTGACTGGCTCTCCCAGCTTGCACCTGAAGACCCACCTGCTTTCCTCCGTCCTCCTCCTATGGCTCCCAATGCTTGACTGCTGCTCCTTGCTTGCTATTTAGTCCTCTGCTGTTTGCTGTCCTCGTCCTCGAGTTGGGGTTGGGACTTGTCATGTAGCACCTTGTACACGTGCGTATGGCACTTCCCTGTTTTTTCATGCCCATTGGGTTTGGGGAAACTCAAATGAACTTTTTCGTGAGAGCCCTTCGTTTGTCACCATGCATGGTGATGACGAGTCCATTATAACAAACTTGTAACGACGGCTTGACCGTGCGCTTGAGGCATAGTGTGAGGCTGAGGATCGCCTCAAGCTCACACAGGATGACCGCGTTGCCTTTGCTGATGAGGTTGCCGCCAATGTCGACAAGCGCTTGTCCACCGCATCTGGCACTATTACTGCTGACTTCAATATTGGTACCAACTCTAATGCCTCTTCTACTCCCCTTGTAGCCAATAACCCCTCTGCTGCTAATGCTTCTCACACGCCCCCTCCTATCCCACGCCAGCATGACTTCTTCTCGTAGCCTCATGTCCTCTCCCGAGGTCTCGCATTCTCCTCCTAGGAAGTACGCTTCAGTGCCTGGGCTCAGGACGAGCGTCTCTGGGAGTACTACTTCCCCCCTGACCGTACAACTAACCTGCCTTTTGTCCCGCTCCCGTTGAAGTTTGTCGTGCTAATTACACCCTCATTCTTATCGCATCTGAGTACCTTGTGGACGACGTTGGCACGTTCAACGTGAATCCTCCTGCTAGTCGTGATGCTGACCTTGTTGGTGCCTATGCTATGTTGCGCCATTGCACTACCATCACCAGCCAGGCTACGTAGAGTGCTCTCATTGTGTAGTTTAATATGCTACTGATGAGTGTTGAGGAGACCGCTGATGCCTACTGGGCTCGCAGCCTCAAGCTCCTTCACGAGCTCGGTGATGCCGCCCCCGGGCAGCTGTCCGCTGTCCTCGCCATGGTCAACGGGCTTATCCCTGAGCTCTCCGACCTCCTTCGAGATATCAAAGTAGATGAGCTCCAACGCCTTGCCTTCCATCTTGTCCCTGCGTGATCGCCTGCAAGCATTGGTACCCTCTGGGACATCACTGCCAAGTTTCTTGCTGCATGGTAGACTAGTCTCCAGCAAAAATGCCTTCATCATTGTTCCATGACAGGAGTTGCAGCCCTGACCCTTGCTGCGACTCCCTCCACTGCCTCCTCATCCTCTTCCACCTCTTCCTCTTCCAGCTCCACCACCACTGCTCTTGCCTCCCAGGGCCGCGGCTGAGGTCGCAACAAGAGCAAGGGCAAGGGAAATTGTCTGCTTCCTCCTTGCGTGTCCCCGGTGCTGTGGTCTGCTAGAACTGCGGCTCTCCCGACCACTCAGTGCGTGCATGTTCTGCCCCTCCAGATGACCTCTGCCACACCGTGCTATGCGTGCCCACTTGGCTCGCACTCTTGGTATATCTGCAGAATTCGTGTCTTTGTCCAGCTTTCCCTCTTTCTCATCGTTGACAACTCAATCCTCAGCTCAGGCCTACACCACCACTGGAGTTCCCTCAGGCCCTCTAGTGGTCCCTTACCCATGGGGCTGGCCGCCCCCTTACTGTGCTCCATCCTATGTGGCTCCACCCTCGTCCGCCTGCACCATCTCATCGTGGATCCCTCCTTCCGCTGACGCTACGACCCCGTCCGTTGCGGTGTCTGACGCAGGTAACAACGAGCATCAGCTGGAGCAATCTCTTCTTCAGCTCCTCCGCCTTTGCGATCAGGAAGGTGAGGGTGTTGCTCCGTTGGCCAGTAGTCCTACGTGTCAGACTGACCCTGTTCTTCGTGGTGTCCCCCCAGGTCATGTGCATGGGTCATTGTCTCCCTCTGTTCCTTATATTGAGCATTCGCAGTCTGTCCGCCTTCTGTGTTGTCTTCCTACTTGTGAGTCCTCTCCTAGCCCTGTTGGCACTATGGCGACGTGTAGCGTCCTCCCTCCTGTTCGTGTGTCGGGTGGCTTCTGGATCGTGGATTTGGGAGTCACCCACCACATGACATCTGTGCGTTTCTCGTTCGTCTCCCTCGGCCCTGCTGGTGCCAGCCGCTTTGTCCGCTCTAGGTCTGGTCAGTTACTTCCTGTCCAAGGTGTTGGCGACTTTTGTTTTGTCGGTCCCAGTGGCATTGTGTACCTTCCTGATGTACCCGACGTCCCTTCCTTGGAGCTCAGCATGTTGTCAATGTCCTCCCTTGACAATCAACACATGGACTTCTCTGCTAGTCGAGGTGTTGGCACGATGCGTCTATGCCTCTCTGGTCGTGTTGTCCTTCGTGGTGTCAAATGTGACAAACTGTAGCGTGTTCCCCTCTTCTCCTCCTTTTTTGCATTGATTGGTACAGTGCTCATTCATGTGGCCTCCTCTCTCTCCCATGCCCTTGTCCATAGTTGCACCGCCATCTCGAGCATGTTCATACTCACACTATCTCTAGCATGCTTTGCCTTCAGCCTGCTTTGGGCCTTTCCCCCTCTACTTTCCCTTGTCCCTGTCCCTCTGACTGCCTTGACTGTGCTCACCAAGAGCAGAATTTCTTGTTCGAGTCTGGTCTTCTCCCTCTCTTTGCCTTTGAGGCGATGAGGTACATGACTTGGGTCTGGAATCGCATTCCCCATGGAATCCTTCCTTGTTCTGTCATCCCTGTTGAACGCTGGTCTGACGCTCGCATCGACCTTTTTCGTGCACGTGTTAAGGGCTGCGTTGCCTCCGTCTGGTTACCTGATGACTTGCACAATGGCAAACTCTCCCTGTACGGCCGTCTATGTCCGTTCTTAGGTGTCTCATCTCAGTCAAAAGCTTGGTGCTTCTACGACCCCGTCCGCTAGTGCGTCATTAAATCCCGTGATGCGTAGTTCTTTGAGTCGGTTTCCTTCGTGGCCTTGGTCACCTTTTGTCGGTTGCCTCCCTCCTATCGCTCTTTCGGCTGAGAGGGTCGATCCTGTCCCACCTACATTCCCTCCTGCTGCGACCTCGACGTTTGACCCTCTGCTACCATCATCCGGCGTGGCACCTCCACTTGCCTCTCCCACATCTTTGTCATCCAGCTCATCCGGCACAACGACCTCTCCGGTCACATCCTCATCCGCCTCTGCGTCTGCACCATCGTCCGTCAGCTCAGCCTAGAGACCATGTCCCTGCTGTGTCGCCCAACCATGCGGCGATAGACGCCCCTGCATCCTCAGAGCCCACTCAACCTACATCTGTCTCACCCTTCATCCGTGACGGGCATCTTCGTACACTCCCACACAACACCTCTAGTGTTGCTGCTCCGTCTGGCCATCCATCTCGGTCCCAGACCGCTCAGTCCCCCGTCGTGCCCGCTCAGTCTCTTGTTGTGCCCGCTCATTCCCCTGTTGTGCGCGCTCAGTCTCCCATCCTGCCGACAGGCATGAATGCGCTTGGTCTGGCCACTGGTGTGGTTCTTCCCAAATCCACTCTGGGCTATTTACTGCTCAAATCTAAGCACACTTGTGAGGCTTGTTATTCAGAAAACCAGCCAACCAGGAAAATCCTAGCATTATCCTGTCTGGCAGAAATTTCCTAAGTGAGACCTGCCAGACACTAGTCAGCCCAAAAACCGGGCGTTGTCTGTTTTGCCTAAAAACTGGACCATACCAAAATAACCATGCTGCAAACGCAGTCATGCAGTCAGAATCATCAAGAACAATAGCTAGGAGGAGTTACGACTGTCCAAACTCAGGCACCGACTATACTGTTCCTGAGAGCCAACTACGACTAGTGATGACGTGGTTGCCGATGGAGCTGGTCGTGCGAGGGTGCAGTATAGGCATCACGAGGAGGAGGATAACCACACGCTTGGCTTCATGGCGACACGTCCACTCCACCGAACAGCGCCCAGTCGGCATCAGCATCCATGTAGTCAACTGTCTGCACGAGCATGTACACAAGCCGAGAGGTCACAATATGAGTCAGTGAGGTAGTACACAGATCAAACAACAAAACTCCTCCATGATCCAAAGGCGTCAATATACATGAGCGTGTAGAAGTAATGCTTCCCCATGCTCCCCAACCCAACACTCAGTATAAGAGCGAGAGGAGACGGATCACATTTGCAATGAGGACGAGCAACAAGAACCCATGCAGGGGAAGAGTCACACCGCATGCATTCAGGGTAGCAATCTGACCATACTCACAACCTTCTTGAACGATTTACGCTTCAGCACCTTGGTGAGGAAGTCAGCCAACTGCTTCACAGTCTTGACCCACATGATGTGAACACTACCCTCATGATTGATGTGCTACGTGCGTGCATGGTGGACACCATCATTGTCGGAAATCGCAGCGGCACTCTTGTTGTCACAATGCAAGGTGATAGACGACACACGCCGATGCTACTCACCCAATTAACGACGTAACCACACACTCTCACATGCACCAACACCCAAAATCACGTACTCTGCCTCTGTTGTACTACGTGCGACACATCCTTGCCTCCCGCTATGCCATGACACTGTCGTACCTCCGATGAGAACGATCCAAACAGTGCGACTCTTCCCATCTGGGCTCCATGCCCAATCGCTGTCACTGTAGCCTACGGCCACCACGGACGGCTGCCGACAGAATGTGAGGCCTTGGCGTGGGGTAGAAACAACATACGCAACACGCAGATAGCTGCATTTTGGTGCAAACGGTGTGGGGCTTGTGAGAATTCGGCAAGGAAATTCAAGGCAAAGGCGATGTCGGCCCGTGTGGTGGTGGCTAGAAACACGAGTGACCCGATGACGCGGAAGAACGCC
Organism: Penium margaritaceum; assembly: GCA_023375785.1. NCBI lineage: Eukaryota > Viridiplantae > Streptophyta > Zygnematophyceae > Desmidiales > Peniaceae > Penium > Penium margaritaceum. Next base: position 15,819 of record SZWC01004159.1, read on the forward strand.
GTGATCTCAACCGTTGCAACCAAGGTGTTGGTGTCAGTGGCCTTCACCTGTGACTGCCCGTCCGGGGTCATTGGGACGGAGGCGCTAGGGACAGTGGTCAAGAGTTCGGAAAAGCGGTCAGCGAGCGTCTAAATGTATGCTGCTTGATGTACCCGCATGATGCCGTGCACGACATCATGCTCAATCTCCATGCCAAGAAACACCTGCGTCGGCCCGAGATCCTTCATCTTATAGGTCAAATTCAACAACTCCTTCACATGCTCGACATCGGCAAGGTCGGGAGATGCAAAGAGTAGGTTGTCCACGAAGACGAGGATTGTGACAAAGGGAGTTCCAGGAGTGATGAAGAGTGCCGGGCCCTCATTGGTGCACAGAAATTCACCCTTCAGAAGGGTACGACTGATCTCGATATTCCAGTATTGAGGAGACTACTTGAGGCCATACATGGCCTTCCGCAGTCGCTAGAATCGACCCGTCCCATCCTCAAAGCCAGGGGGTTGGATCATGTAGAGCTCCTCACCATCAACTGTAGCATGAAGAAAGACGTTGCTCACATCCATCTGGTGGAGCTCCCAACCATGCTGTGCGACTAGGCTAAAGAGCACTCGTTGATGGTGAAATGGCCAACCGGGGCAAAGACCTGGTCCTAGTCAACTCCAGCAACCTGGGAGAAGCCCTTGGCGGTGAGCCGGGCCTTGTACTTGTCCAGGGTGCCATCTGGCTTCCACTTTTGACGAAACATCCACTTTGCCCCTATGGCCTTGCGACCAGGGGGAAGCTCCACGAGCCTACACACTGCGTGCTTATTGATGGCAGTGAGCTCCTCCCAATAGGCAGCCTCCCATTGGTCTATGTCGGGAGCGGCACGGGCATCACGTAGGCTCTGTGGGTCGGGTGCCAGTGGGGAAGGCTGGGCTGTTAGCACAAAGACAGCGCAAAGTCCTACAGGAGCCCGGGCCAAAGTGGCGGAGACCGTATGGCGATGCTCCTGGGAGATGAGAGCGTAGCCTAGGATCGAACCTAGGTGAATGTCTTGAGCAAAGTGACCAAGGGCCGTCAGGCCAAGGACCTTGATGCCAGGCTCACCACTCACATAAGTGGGAGGGGAGGAAGGTGTGTCGACGGGTGTGGTGGAGGCCGGACGGGGGGCCCTGGTGCGAGGAACTGGGGGCGGCACCGGCTTACGGGGCCACAGAATGTCCCCAGGAGCGCAGGTGTAGACCTGGTGCACCCGGGGTGCTAGTGACAGCGGAGGGAGCCCGTTGAGGACAAGGTGGCAAGGTGGTGGGTGGCGTCGAGTCTGATGCCGGGAAAACGCTAGACACGGGCGGATCCATGGGGGTGGGTGCATCAAAGGCCGAAAGGGGGTCAGCCAAGGGATCAGGCTGGGATGAGGACTCAGCGGAGGACTCCGTCTCCGCCGGGTGCACGGCATCGCCAGCAGGGAAACTGGGCAACGAGGTGGACAGCAAGGGAGGAGCTTCCAGGCCATCCGCTGCCGGTGGTGTGGATGTAGGCGGGACAACTTGTGCCTCTAGAGCCAGAGCAGCGGTGCGACAAGTATCTCCCCACAGAATTAGAGATGAGGTAGACCGGACACGAGTGAGGTCGCGAGGGAAGAGGTCCTGAAAAGAAAAGGGCATGGCGGGACTCAACAACGTGATGTTGGACCGGGTCCGAGAAGGGCCAGGCCTTTGAGTGACGCGAGACACTGACGAAGATGCAGAGACAGCCGCGAGGGGCAAGCTTGCCAACCCGCTGGTCCTTGGCGAGCCAGACGCTGGTGACGCACCCCAAAGACACGAGCAAGCCGGAAATTAGCCCGATGAACACACCACAATGTGTACAGCGTGGCCTGACGGGGAAGGGGACCATGATGAATGCTGTTCCACACCCAGGTCATGAAGGACATGGCCTCAAAGAAGAAGCCCTCGGACAATCAGAATTCGACACGCATGGTGCAGACAACATTGGCCATGTTGCGGTTCCAATGCTCGGAGACACCATTATGCTACACTGTCCCAAGGACGGATGTCTTATGACGGATCCCATGACCGGCAAGATGGACAGTAGTGTCCCCCATGTACTCGCCGTCACGGTCAGACAAAAAATAGTGGAGGGTACGACCGCAACTGCGCTCAGCCGCGAGGTGCAAAGAACGGATGGTAGAGGCCACGTTGCTCTTCTGGCAGAGGCAAACAACCCAGCGACAGCAGGAGTTGTCATCCGTGAGGGTCAGCACATACAGTCCGCCCTCGACAACAGACGCGACCGGGAGAGGACCCATGAGGTCCGAGTGGACGAGCTCCAGCGGGTGCGTGGCCTGAGAGGAGGACGAATGATAGGAGGCTTGGTGCATCTTGCCCTGGGTGCAGTTGATGCACTCGGTACAGCAAAGCCACTGGAAAGTGGAGGGATCAAGTCCGAGCGTGGGCTCGGTGCGGAGCATGCTATCGACAACATTGGAGTGTACGTGGCAAAGGCGAGTGTTCTTTCCCTCCAGCACGTGCTGGAGGGAAAGAACACTGGTGACAAACATATGTGCAGTGTCGGACGAGGGAGGGGACACAGATGAAGAAGTTGAGTGACGTGCCACAGGTTGTCACGGAAAAAAGCACGGAACATGACCTGACCAGACGAGCGAAGGGAGATAGTGCCAATGCCACAGGAGTGACAGATGTCCATGCTCATGAGGTTGAGATCCATGACAGACAGGAGGTTGAGTTTCAAACCCGGCACATGAAGTACATCCGTCACAAAGACGTCAACAAACGGACCACAAAAACTAATGACGCCAACACCACAGACCGGCAAGACTTGCCCGGACCCCGTCCAGACACTGTGAAGATTCCCAACAGGACCAAGCATGCTGAATGCATGGCGACATGATGTCATGTGATGCGTGGCACCGTAGTCGATGATCCAAGTGCCATAAGGGTTGCAAACCAAGGCAGTCACGTTATAATGAGTGACGAAACAAGGCGCGAGAAGGGAAGGGAGGTCGCAAGCTGAGCAGATGGGACAGATGCAAAACAATCATGCCAGTCATCCAACCATGCGACATCATCCAAAGCCGGCTCCAAAGGGCTACAGGAGGCTTCCCTGAGGTCCCCTGGGAGGTCGGTCTCTGTTTGGCAGTGGGAGACCTCTCGGCTAGCAGTCACACAACTCGTACTTCCCTGGGGAGGAGGTGTGATGCCGAGCTACGTGGTTATGAGGCTCTAGAGCTGGCGGATCCAAGCGGCAGAGTCGACGGGCCCCACGGTCTGCAGGGTCAAAGCTCCGGACGGGGGATATGCGCTCCACTGGGACGAAGGCTGTGGGTAGTACCCCAGTTACGCCAGAGTGTACTGCTGATTTGGCACCGGTACAACATACGACTGTGGCTATGGGAGGATATACTACTACTGCTACTGCTTATGGAGAAGGGACGACGGAAGCTGCGTTCGCGGTTTAGGAGCCGACTGCGGGGTGGAGTAGGTGGTGGCCATAGTGCTGCTAAGGGAGAAGGGATTGCTTGTGGTAGCAACGGAGGTGCCAAGGCGGCGCTCACGCTGATGGCGCAAGGTAGAAACAATGCGGGCCTCGTCAGTAGGGATGGAGCACGTATACCACCCGTGCCCCGTCATGCCGTAGTTGTGGCACATCAGGATAGTGCCACCGGAGGAAGACTGCTGCCCCTTTCGATTGCCCTTCCCGTCCTTCTTTCCCTTGTCCTTGGCACTGCCGGACGAGGAAGTGTTGGGAGAAGGGGTGGAGGAGCCGCCAGAGTTGGCAGCTACAGTCGCGAAAGAGCCACCACACTGAAGTTGTGTGTCCCCGTGTGCTTCCTCCACACTGAGGAGGATGTCGTACGCCCAGGTCATCAAACGTGCCCTGTGTAGCCAATGCCTCGAGGATGGGTAGGCCGTAGGGGACAAAAATGTTTGCAGACTCCAGAATGGCACCATTCTTGATGGCGAGGAGTGCAGCAAGCGGGGGAGGTGCGGCTGTCTTGAGCCAGCGCAGGATATCCTATGCATAGTGCCAGTAGGTGGTGAAAGACTCGGATTCCATCATGTGAAGGGAACTGAACTTCTTCAAAGGCGGCTGACAGCTTCCTGGCCGGAGGCGCGATATGGTTGCGTTAACGTGTCCCAAGCCGCCCGGGGGTGAGCACTCGTATCGTCAGCGATGTCACCAAGAAACGGGTCCAGGGCACTGCGGTCAGCATCGGGTGCGGCGAGGATGACTACACAGACGGCACGGCCCACCTCAAGTACCTGCTCCAAGACGACATCGTCATGCAGAAGGGTGTAGTACAACCACAAGCCCTCCCCCTGTGCTCAGATATCGTAGAGTAATTCCCAAGACGGAAACTCCTCATCTCCGACAAGGGTAGGAGGAGGGGACTCGAATTCCTTACGCTAAGAGGGGTTGGCCGCTCGAGCGCTTAGGACGCTCGTAACTGTCTACTACTGTTGCTACACTTGCTACTACACTGCTGTCTGCGCTCCCGCAGTCAGAGCAAGACCAAGCTGTCGAGGAAGGACAGTCTGGCTGGTGTTGGTTTCGACAAGCATCTGGCACAGCTGATCTACCTGGCGCTGTAGATCCGCTTTGGGATCTATAGCGGGCAGGTCTGCACAGTTATCATGTGTGCTATCGACATTGTCCTAGCTAGGCATTGTCGATGCAGTCGCTATTGATGCTGGTGCTGCTACCGCTGTTGCTGCTTCCGCTACCGCTACTGCTATTGTTGCTACTGTTGTCGCTACTATTACAGGTGCTACTGCCGCTGCTACTATCGCTGCTATTTCTGCTATTGTTTTTGTTTGTGCTACCACTACTACTGCTTCAATTTCTGCTGCTGCTGCAGCTGTTCATGCCGCCGTTGCTGCTACCGCTACTGCCGTTGCTGCTGACGCTACTACCGTTGCTGCTGCTCCTGCTTCCGCTGTTGTTACTACAACTGCTGGTGCTGCCGCTGCCGCAGCAGCTGCTGCCGCTACTGCTGCCGCTACTACTATTGCGACTTCTGCTGCTGCCATTGTCACTTTTGTAGCTACTGTTGCTGTTTCTGCTACCGCTACCGCTCGTGCTGCTACTAGTGTTGCGGTCTTGTATGGTTGTGTTTAGTTAATTTTTTTTCTCTCTTCCTTTCTACCTGGCCGCTCAGCCCACAACCTGTGGGCTGAGCGGGGATGGCGGGGTCGCCACCACCGCTCCGGCTTACAGTGCTACGGCTGCTTTTACTACGGTCGCAGCTGCGGTCGCCGTCGCGGCTGCTACTATGCAGCTGTGGCTGCTACTACGCAGCCGCGGCTGCTACTACGCAGCCATAGCCGCAGCTATCGCTACTGCGGTCGCTTTGTATGAAGCGGCTGTAGCGGTTGTAGCTAAACCGTATTGTTGCCACCGCTGCGGCTGCTATAGTTGCGGTTGCAATTGCAGCAACTGTTGTGTCTACTACTGCTACGGGTGCCGTTATCGCTGCAGCTGCCGTTTTGCCACGGGTGCTGTTGCTGCTGCTACTACCGCCACTGCTGCGGCCGTTGCTGCTCTTGCTGCCCCGTTGCTGCTGCTGCGGTAGCTACTACTGCCGCGGCCACTGTTGCAACTTGTGATGTTGCGGCTACTATTACCACTGCTGCTGCTGCTACTACTACTGCTGATGCTACTATTGATGCTGCTGCTGCAGATGAATCACACCTTTGGTTGACGTCGCCACGTGCGTCTTCGGGAGCAGGTTGCCTGACGTCGCAGTGCTGGCCGCTCACCGCCTTGCGTCACACGAGGGAATCAGAGTTGCTGGAAAAAAACCCGGCATCATTTCCCTTGGTCCACTAATCGTGGAAGAAATTCTGACGCCGCCACCAGGCACGGTTATGTGCTGGAAAACATCCAGCAGCATTTCCCTTGCACTGGGGCGTATGGGAGGTCTGCCGGTGTAGTTAAGAACCTGTACGCCACTGCAATTGTTGATGCTGCGTCTGCTGCGCTATGGCTCATATACCAAAA
>SZWC01004159.1:22981-34405 GCA_023375785.1 Penium margaritaceum
CGCAGTGCTGGCCGCTCACCGCCTTGCGTCACACGAGGGAATCAGAGTTGCTGGAAAAAAACCCGGCATCATTTCCCTTGGTCCACTAATCGTGGAAGAAATTCTGACGCCGCCACCAGGCACGGTTATGTGCTGGAAAACATCCAGCAGCATTTCCCTTGCACTGGGGCGTATGGGAGGTCTGCCGGTGTAGTTAAGAACCTGTACGCCACTGCAATTGTTGATGCTGCGTCTGCTGCGCTATGGCTCATATACCAAAAAGGACTAGCTAGTGCACACGTTGGGGCAGTTGCGTTGTTGATGCAGCATGTGGGAACCCACACTCGTTGCTTGGTCTGCACCCTTACGGCACGTTTGGTTTCGGAAGCGGTCCTACTCGGATTCCGAGACGGATTCACAGTCAGAGTGAAGTTCCGCTCGGATTCCGACTTCGAACAAGTCGGATCCGAATTTGCCGTCCGCAAACAGTGCCGACAGCTGCAGTAAGACTCCATCCGGACGTCCGAGTTCAAACTGGGTCATGAGAATATGTAGCGACGGTGGATCCGAGTCGACTTCTCCCGCGGTGACTCTGTCGAATCCAAACGAACCCTTAGTCTGCTACAGTAGAGTCTGAGAGCTCTTGTTTGTTATTCAAGAGTGCACATGCCAGAGTTAGCGCCACAAAGCAGCTCGAATGAAGCAATGAAAGATTAGGAATGAAGAATGCGCAACTGACTGAGACCCCTCTCAGTTCTAGCCTCACCTCAGCTTTGTGAGGCTTACTGAGAAAACGAGCCAACCAGGAAAATCCTAGCATTATCCTGTCTGGCAGAATTTTTCTAAGTTAGACCCGCGAGACACCAGTCAGCCTAAAGCCCAGGCGTTGTCCATTTTGCTTGAAAACTGAAACGTACTAAAACAACACATTACAAATGCATTCGTGTAGTCAGAATCAGCAAGAAAGATAGCTACCAAGAGTTGTGGCTGCCCAAACTCAGGCGCCGACTACACTGTTCCTAAGAGCCAACTATGACTACTGATGACGTGATTGCGAAGGGTAGCTGCCGATGGAGCTGGTCGTACGAGGGTGCAGTTTCAGAAGCACGAGGACGAGGAGAACCACACGCTCGACTTCACGCCGGTGTTGTGATTTGTGACGTTCCTGTCGACCTGTACAGTTTACTGTGACCACTCGGCCGTGTCCATACTCATACAGATCCATGATGCGGATCCTGGTGGTACCGGTGCGGCGTCTGGTGGTGGACTACCAGCTTGGAGCTGACCGACGACTGTTCCAGTGCTCCGGACACTGCTCGGGACTTCTTGCAGGTTTTTCTGCAGCACGCAGGAGTTTTTTGGTGGACTGGCCATGGGCCCGATTTGCATGTTTTGCATTGTGTGTCCACCGCTTGATGCTGGATGTATGCATGTGACCAGTCGTAGCGTTCGGCTTGTGATCCTGCACGTCTAGGTTCAGGCGGCGTAGCGTTCTGACATGTCTACGCAGAGTTACGGCCAAAACAGTGGTTTTGGGCCGGTTATAGGACAGATCTTGCACTGCCGCGTACGACACCCGCCGTGCGCTGCGGTAGGTACTTATGCCATGGACCTGTCATTTGTTATCTCTCTCTGCAAATGCTATTGAAGCATTCTGACACTTTGCCTTGTGTCTCCTAGCAGACCCTTGTAGTTGTGTGCACGACCTGTGACTGTCGACACCGTCTGACCAGGTACTCACGCCTGGTCGGTGGCTGTGTCGCTAGGAAGCTTCCACGCATCTTCTCATGGTATCAGAGCGGTGAGACACTTCTCGCCGAGCTGCACAGCAGAAACACAACAGAGCAGCAGTAGTGAGCGTCACCGCTGCTGCCGATCCACAGGGACCTGCCGAAGACACCCGACTGTCGAAGACGTCACCCACGTGAGAGCGCATCAGCAGCAGCCGCCGACCAGCAGCAGGTGACATCCGCATTAGCCGGAAGCCACCAGCAGCTGCTGGCATTGGCATCAGCAGCAGTGGCAGCAGGCCACAGCCGCGGCAGGCGGTGGCTGGCAGCAGCAGCCGCAGCACGTGGCAGCAACAGCACATAGTAGCAGCAGCACGCAGCAGAAGCGGCGTGCAGGAACGCTGCGCAGCCACGGCAGCGACGGCGGGCAGCATCAGCGTGCAGCAGCAGCAGCATTGAGCAGCAGCAGCAGCAGCAACAGCAGTGTAGCAGCAGCGCGCGACGGCAGCAACGCACAGCAGTAACTACACGCAACAGCTATAGCAACAACGCGCAGCTGTGCTGTAGCATAGCAGTAGCGCGCAGCTGCTGCCACAGCTGTGCAAGCAGCAGCACCAGCAGCCGCGCGGCTGCTGCTGCAGGTGCTGGCGCCGCAGGAGCAGCAGCCGAGCGGAAGCTACTGCTGAGCTTCCGCACAGCTTCCGCACGACTGCTGCGGAGTAGCCCCCCCCCCTGCGCAGCATGGCATCAACCGCGAGGGTTGTAAAAAAAGGAAAGGAGGGGGGAGCTGACGTCAGCATTTGCCCTTGCTGACGTCACCAGTTCATGCTGACGTCAGCAACCACCTGCTGACTTCAACACTTTACTTGGTCAAATTTTTGGTCGGAGAGTCAAACGTTGCCAGCGTTTCAACTCCTCGAGAAATGCTGACATTTTTGCAATCTGACCAAGTTGACATCTCGGCATATAATGAGTGGTGACATGGCTCCGTCTGATGATAAGGGAAAGAGGATACTCGATCGCTCGTCTTCCTCCTCTGGGCTCATGAGCCCACGCACGCAGGCCATTGAGGATCTACGGAGCCAGCCGGACGAGATGCATCGTCTACAGCGAGAGCAGACTGACGTCATCTATACACTTATCGAGCTTCTTCGTGCCCAATCCACAGTCCCACGGCAAACTTCCAAGGGAGCTGCTGGTGTCGCACCCTCTACTCATCAGTCAGCCCCAGCACTGGAGACAGGAGCTAGGTCTGACCCGCCACCTCTTGAACCTTGGGATGAGGATCCAGATATGCCAAGCATGGAGGGCGACTCCCCCAATCGTGAGATTCGTGTGCTTCCGGAGCGGTACGCCAGCTGCAGATAAGCTCTCGACCCCCACACACATCTCGATTTCCTGAGATTTGATCGTCGCCTGACCTCCACCCCAGTGACTTCCCTCTTCCAGGTGTCTTCCCCATCCCTCGTCCTCTTCAGCCTGTGGTTGATTTCCCTACAGAGCGGCAACCCAAGGACTTCGAGACACCACCCCCATGGTATGCCAGCAAGGATGGCTTCGACTGCTGGGAGATCCTTTTCCAGGTTTGGGCCACTCCAGAGGGAGTGTGGCCCTACTACCACAGTCCGTATCAGACTACGGACTGAGCACAGGTGCTGTCAGGAGCTAGGGCGACGTGCAAACTCCTTTACGCCATGCTGCGCGAGACCGTCGTCGACTTTCGCTCATTCCTTGGCGAGGCCGGCACAGGCACCGGCGCCGATCCACACGGGGGTTGGGACCTGGAATTATCCTTGCTGGCTCCAGAGATGCACTCCACTCGCTCCGTGAACATTCGTGCCTTTCACTCCCTTTGTCAAGGGCCTACCGAGCCTGCAGTCGACTACTGGCAACGTGCCACACGCATCTACATGCACCTTGAGACCTCAAGAGGTACACAGCTGTGAGCGCCTCGTACGATCATTCTCGGTGTTCACCTTGAACACACAGACATCTTCACGAGGTACAGCGGCGCTGTGCTCGAGCCTTTTTCGGCCTCACTGCAGCTTCTTCCCTGGGCGCACTAGCTCTTCCTCCAGGTGACTTCCGCCCGTGAGGCAGCCGTGGCCAATCAAGAGACTCCCCTTGCTGCAGCAGTCGTCGCATCACCACCGACGCCCCTCGTGCAGTCCCCTTCTCCATCTTCCATCACGTCCTCATCTTCTTCTTCCTCTTCCACCTCGCTTTCACTGACTCAGACACAGGGTGTCGCGGCAGCAGCACAGGGGAAGAAGAAGAAGGGGAAGCGTGGCTCGGGTCAGCAGCAGTCATAGCAGCAGCCGTCATTAGGTCGTAGTAGTGGACGCTCTCTTCACTGCTACAACTGTGGAGGTGCCCATCGCTACAGTGAGTGCCAGCAGCCGCTCGACTGGGCGCAGATTACTCGTGGGCTTCAGGCTGCACACGCACTCCGTTCTACGTCCAACAGCACATCCTCCAGGCGCACGACGACCACGACTATAGCGGTTCCCGCTTCACCACTGGCGAGCACCGGCGATCCGGACCCACGCGACCGCACCATCGCCGAGCTCCGACACCTTCTGGCATTTCGCTTTCAGGGAGGTGCAGGTGTGTTGTCACAGCCGGGTGGTCCACAGATTGTCTCCCCGTCTGTTCTTGTGACTTGGGATGACTCGTGTGGGGGGGCACAGTCAGCATGTGATGACGATGGGCCTGACTGTACAGATTGGATTCATGAGTCTCACCTTTGTGCCCTTTGTTGTTCCTCCCCACCAACTGCCTAGCGTCCTTCTGATGCTAAGTGTTCCATTGCCCATTGTATAGTGACGTCCTCCAGTCGTGATTCCGTTGGCACTTGGATCATCGATTCCGGTGCCACTCATCACATGACCTGGTGTCGTAGCGACCTCGTTGTTCTCGGCCATGTCGCGTCTGTTCGTTCCGTTCACACAGGCTCTGGTCAGTCCCTACCAGTCTAGGGTGTTGGGGTCATGTGTTTTGACGGTCCGTCTGGCCCCTTGTATCTTTCCGAGGTGCTGTTTGTGCCTGACCATGAGCTCAGTTTAGTTTCTGTATGTGCTTACACACTGATGGGACTCTCTGTGGAGGACACTTCAGACTCCGTGACTGTGACTGCTACTGACACTCGTAGCTTCGTCCTTCGTGCCTCTGTTGTGAATGACTTGTATCGTGTCTCTCGGACTTCTCCTCCTTGCTTCCCTTTCCCTTCAGCTCGTGCTTTTGTCACTAGTGTTTTGTCTCCTGAGCACCAGCAATTGCTTCATCGCCGTCTGTGTCATGTAGGCTCCGACATCGTGTCAAAGCTCATTCGGACACAGCCCGCCCTCGGTCTTGACGCGGCTTCTTTCGAGAAGCCGTCCAAGACCGACTGTCTCTTCTCCGCTCAGGGTAAGATGCATCGTTGCACCTACCTTGACTCCCGTTCTCGCGCACTTCGCGCTCTCAAGTTAGTCCATTCTGACCTTCTTGGTCCTCTTCTAGTCGAGTCTCTGTCCGATCAGGGCCGATACGTCCAGACCCTGACTGATGACTTCACTCGGATGCGATGGGTCTACAATCTGCACTATAAGAGTGACGCCGCTCTCGCGGTTTGCCTCTGGCTAGTGATGGCTGAGCGTTAGTCCCGTCACACGCTGTATACCTTCCGCTCGGATCGCGGCGGTGATTTTCTTGGCGAGATGGAAAGCTTCTTTGCTGAGCACGGGATCTTTCACCAGGTCGCTCCTGCTACTCCTCAGCAGAACGGTGTTTCTGAGCACTGGAACCACGCAATGGAGGATGCGGTTTGCGCTATGCGGTCTGAGTGCGGTCTCCTAGAGTCCTTCGCTTTTGAGGGATTCGCCTACATGACTTGGGTCTGGAACTACCTCCCGCACAGTCCTCTTCCGGACGACGTCACACCGTATGAGCTCTGGTTTGGCCACCGTGCTGACCTTCGCCTTGCTGGAGTCTGGGGATCCTTGGCTTCTGTGTGGTACACCGAGGACCAGCAGGGGTCCAAGGTCTTACCGTGGGGTCGCTTGTGTGCCTTCGTAAGCATCTCCCCGTGGTCGAAGGCCTTGCATTTCTGGGAACCCACTCGTCGTCGCATCGTTGAGTCACGCGACGCGCTCTTCTTTGAGTCCCTCACCTTCCGGGCCTGACTTCGATCACGTCGATATCTGCCACGTCTATTCCTAAATGTGAGGGTTCTTGATTGATGGGGGAGTCTACACCTGCGAGCGCCTCTCGCCAGGTTGATGTGTCCGTTCAAGCCCCCTTCACTTCTCGGTCTCAAGCTCTTCATGACCCAGCGATCATCGCCGTCGGTCCAGAGACCTCGCCCGCACAGCCAGCTTCTACCCTTTTACCTTCGCACCCCACAAGTACCCATGATCCTATACCCGTGCCCACTCCTACAACCGCACCTGTGTCCGCTGGCACTCCTACCTTTGTGCGTGGTACAACCTCACCTGCTCCTACTGTCACACCCAGTCCCGTGTCTCCCACACACGCATCTCCTTGCACGACATCACCAGCTACTTTGCCTCAGCCTTCATCAGCCGTGGTTGTGCCTGTCCCTGAGCTTGAGGTGCGCCCCTCGAGCCCAGGTTAGTCCTGTGAGCCTGGCGGTCATCTTCGACCATTGGACTCCGGAGCTCAGCGAGTTTCAGGTCCCGCACCTAGGCGCTCCACTCGTAGCATCGCGCGTGGTGATCCCGGCACAAAGGCCCTAGGCCTGAGTGTCCGCACTGAGCACACAGAGGTACATCCAACGTGCCCTGTAGGGCATGATCTCGTCACTCACGAGTTTCATATCACTTGTGATGCAGCAGCTGATCTTGTGGTTTTCAGACCTAGCACTGAGGCGTGGACTCTTGCCACATAGAGCTCTCCTTCTATGGCGCCTGACCCGGGCACACTGAGGGAAGCACCCTCATCACAGGATGCTAACACTTGGCGTGCTACCTGCGAGGATGAGCTTCACACCATCCGAGAGCACGAAGTCTACGAGGTAGTTGACCTTCCACCTGGAAGGAAGGCTATTCGGGTCAAGTAGGTATTTCGTAAGAAAATGAAGCCAGATGGCTCACTGGAATGCCACAAGGCCCGTTTGGTCGTCAAGGGGTACTCTCAGATTGACGGCATCGATTACACCGACACCTTTTCCCATGTCGGCCGCATGACCTCAGCTCGAGCTCTGTTTGGTGTAGTGTCTCAGCATGACTGGGAATTGCACCACATGGATGTGAACAATGCGTTCCTCCATTCCTCTGTGGATGAGGAGATTTACGTGGCTCAGTCACCTGGCTTTGAGGATGGTGACAAGGTCTGGCGCTTGCGCAAGTCCTTGTACGGTGTCAAGCAGTCTCCGTGGTGTTGGAACCGGGAGATCACTGGCAATCTGACTCGTGCGAGATATGTACAGAGCGAGGCAGATCCCTCTCTCTTCATCCGATGGACACCTGAGCGGTTCACCGCCATCCAAGTCTATGTCGATGACCTTCAAATTGTGTCTCCTTCACTGGAGGCCGTGAAGGAGGCCAAGGCTGTCCTTCAAACTACCTACAGGATGAAGGACCTTGGTCATGCAGTGGTGTTTCTTGGCATTGAGATTGTGCGAGAATGCAGACGTCGGATGCTACTGCTACATCCGGCCGGATACGCACGAGTTGTGGGGGAGCGCTTTAGCGACCTCCTTGGCGCAGTGCCCACCGCTTCTAGACCTCTCACGCCCGATGGACAGGATGCCCTATAGGTGGACGATCCCACACAGTTGGGGGAGTCAGTGGACGTGACCTTGTGCCTCCGTCTCATCGGATCTCTAATGTACCTGGCCACTACCACACGTCCTGACATCACTTTTTCCGTCAACCTCCTCGCTTAGTTTTCGTAGGCTCCACATGCCAGAGCCCTTCACGCGCTTGTGGGAGTGGTGCGGTATGTGGTCTCCACACCGTACCTCGAATTCTACTTTCGCTGGCAGCGTTTGGTGGTCCTTGACGGCTACACTGAAAACCACTGGGCCTGGAGCCCAGATGGACGTGGTTGCACCGGCTACGTGTTCAAGCTCTGTCCTGGCACAGCGGGAAGCATGGCTGCATCACACGTAGCTCATCGGAGGCAGAGTACGTTGCTCTGGGTGCAGGGGCTGCTGAGGCGGTATGGCTGCAATGCCTGTTCCTTGAGCTGGGTCAGTCAGTACCTGCCATTATGCTTTGTTGCAATAACCAGAGTGCTTTGGCCATTGCGGAGAACTCTGGTGTCTTTCACGCTCGCACGAAGCACATTGCGGTTGAGCATCACTTTGTGCGTTATCTGGTGGAGCGACACGTGACCTCCGTCATATGGGTTGGCACTGACATGCAACGTGCTGATTTCTTGACGAAGGCACTAGCTCGTGGAAAGTTCCCGGTGTCCATTCGTTTTGTTGGGCTTCGCCCCATTGCCTGAGAGTGGTTGATTGTGGAGTGCGTCCGCGTCACATCAGTTTTGCACTCGTTGTACTCGTCTCAGTGCTGCACATGTATGGGCATGTGTACCATCGGATCATGGGGGAGTGTTGTTATTTGTGACGTTCCTGTCGACCTGTACAGTTTACTGTGACCACTCGGCCTTGTCCATACTCGTGCACATCCCTGATGCGGACCCTGGTGGTACCGGTGCGGCGTCTGGTGGTGGACTACCAGCTTGGAGATGACCAAAAGACCGTTCTAGAGCTCCGCACACTGCCCGGAACCTCCTGCAGGTTTTTCTGCAGCACACAGGAGTTTTTCGGTGGACTGGCCATGGGCCTGATTTGCATCTTTTGCATTGTGTGTCCACCGTTTGGTGCTGGATGTAGGCATGTGACCAGTCGTAGCGTCTGGCTTGTGATCCTACACGTCTAGGTTTCAGACGGCGTAGCGTTTTGACATGTCTGCATAGAGTTACGGCCAAAATAGTGGTTTTGGGCCGGTTTTAGGACAGATCTTGCACTGCCGCGTGTGACATCCGCCGTGCGCCATGGCAGGTACTTATGCCATGGACCTGCCATTTGTCATCTCTCTTTGGAAATGCTATTGAAGCATTCTGACACTTTGCCTTGTGTCTCCTAGCCAGACCCTTGCCGTTGTGTACACGACATGTGTCTGTCGTCACCGTCTGACCAGGCACTGACTCCTGGTCGGTGGGTGTGTCGCTAGGAAGCTTCCATGCATCTTCTCAGCCGGCACGTCCACTCCACCGAACAGAGTCCAGTCGGTATCAACGTCCATCCAGTCAGTCGTCTGCACGAGCATGTACACCAGCCGAGAGGTCACAGTATGAGTCAATGAGGTAGTACACAGATCAAATAACAATATTTCCCTTATCTTGTACATCCCTTTGTGCGCAGAGGAGTTTTTTCAGTGGCGAGTTCGCGAGGGATACGTTTTCGGCACCGTCCATTTTGCTCTTTGTGAGCTTAGTTCTGCAGATCTCGTTTTTCTGCTTCCACTACTTAATTCGGTTCGTCATTTGGCCACCCGAGTGCCCTGTACTCTTGTCGGGGTTTGTCCGGTTCCTGTTTGATAGCTTGTAGATCGCTTCCTGGACTTTGCCATAGATTAGCCGCTGCACAGTTTGCTTGTACGCTAGCCTCACCGAGGCTGGAGGGTGTAGGCTGCTGTGCTAGACAAGCAAGCAGCAGCTGGGCTAGTGCAAGGAAGACACCAAGCAATGGATGTCAGAAGCCATAGGCAGTTTGCGTGGAAGTTCGAAATGAGAGAACACGGAACGACGAGACACACCAGACGAGGTGGTAGCCGTCAGGTGGGGAGGAGGCGAGCGAGCGAGCAGCGAGCTCGATCTCGCTCGCCAAACTCCAAGTTCGGTGAAATGAACCAAACTACCCACTACAAGGCTGCAACCTGACAACTAGGTCACTGGAGAGAAACCCTGCCAAAGAACAAGTTAAAGTGTGAACCCGAAGTAAATGTGTGTGCACACATGCACGCCGGTCAGAGGCACGTGAGACTTGTGCAAATGCGTGACTGTGAGGCTCGCCGTGTAGTCATGCCATCACGACGTAGCAGCCAGCAAGGGTTGCCTCTCTCCAGTTAGTCACCTGCAATCGTGAGGTGAGTGTGCAACGAGGCCAGATGTCACCGTGTGGTACTGACAGAAAACCAACACTCCCCCATGACCCACGGCCGACTTGCACAATGGCACAACAGGCACTACACCGACGTCATGAGGAGTGACACGACACAAGACTGTACACAGGCACTGGCACAACAGATCAACCAGGAGGATCACGAGGACACAACAGCCCAACAGCACTTGAAGACATTGCTGCTAAGTGCCTTTGTGAGGAAGTCTGCACGTTGCTGTCGGGTGTCAACCCACACAATCTGAACATCACCTGCAGCCACACGCTCACGCACAAAATGATGCTCCACATTGATATGCTTTGTGCGAGTGTGATACATGCCATCATGCTCAGCAATAGCCTTTGTGCTTTGGTTTTCGCAACGCAAGGTGATGCAGCGAATGGGAACACGCAATTACTACAACAAACGACACGACCAGACACTCTCACAGGTTCCAGCACCAAGAGCAACATACTCTGCCTCACTGGAGGTGCGTGCAACACAACCCTGCTTGCCACTCTTCCAGGAGATCGCAGTCCCACCAACAAGGAAGACATGGCCAGTGCGACTGCGTGCATCCGTGTCATGCGCCCAATCACTGTCAGTGTACCCATCAACGACCACTTACGGCTGCGCCCGGTAACATAGACCAACTCGGGCAGTGGAGAGCGCATACCGCACAACACGTAGTGCGGCTTCCATGTGCCGTGCAGGTGGAGACTATGAGAACTGCGCAAGGAAGTTCACAGCAAAGGCTACGTCTGCTCTGGTGGTGGTGGCCAGGTACATGAGAGACCCTATGACTCGCAGGTAATCGGTCACGTCCACTGTCTCCCCCAGCTTTGACACATCCAGAGTTTTCAACAACCTCTGCCCGGCGGGCGTCATCGGTGTTGAGGCAGTGGGGACAGACTCAAGCAGGGAGGCAAAGCGCTCCCCCAGGCTCCTGACATACGCGGCCTGGTGGACATGGAGAACGCGACGAGCACGGTCACGCTCAAGCTCCATGCCAAGAAACACGCGAGCTGGACCCAGGTCTTTCATCTTGTACGTGGACTGCAGCAGGGACTTCACAGTTGACACAACTTCGCGACTCGGGGATGCAATAAGCAGGTCATCGACGAACACGAGGATGGCAGCAAAGGGCGCCGACCGTGGAGTGACAAAGAGGGAGGGATCCACCGTGCTCCGGTGATATCCCCCCTTCTCCAGGGTGGAGGTGATCTCCTGGTTCCAACACCGTGGTGATTGCTTGAGGCCATAGAGGGCCTTTCGCAGTCTCCAAACTCGATCGGTGCCGTCAGAGAACCNACCCCTTTGCTGTAAGTCGGGCCTTGTACCCTACTGATCTTTGATTTCGATATTAATGGTTTTTGAGGTGGTCGAAAAGTGTCAAAAAATTTCGTATAATCGAAATCAACAGTTCACCAAATTAATTTTGAAGTTGAGTAGTCGAATTTAAGGGATCATGCATGCAAAACCGTTTTCTGGGTTCTACTTGACATCTTGTCTGTCCTGGTGTGTTTTTTTTTCGCATCAGTACGTCCATTTCTTCGTAAAATGCATTCGGCGAGTTTTGCACAAGTTCTCGCGGTCTCGGATTA
>SZWC01004159.1:63465-78450 GCA_023375785.1 Penium margaritaceum
GTTTAGGCTGCCATAACTCCTCGCTACTATTTTTCTAGCAGATTCTGACCGCACGGCTGCGTTCGCAGCGGCGGTATTATGGTATGGTCCAGTTTTCAGGCAAAACGGACGACGCCCGGGTTTTGGGCTGTCGGCTGCCTGGCAGGCCTCACCGAGAAAACCTGCCAGCCTGAACTGAGCTATTTTCTGATTGGCTGTTGAACTGAGTAACAAGCTCTACAGAGCTGGGGGGGGCCTAGAACTTGGAGGGGTCTCCCATTGTTGTTCATTCTTCATTCCTAATCAGTCATTGTCAGTTTTCAGCTGCTTTCTGACGCTAACTCTGGCGCGCGCGTTTCTGAGTAACAAAACCCAGAGCTTCCAGACTTAGACTCTAGAGCAGCAGACTGAGGGGGCAGCTGACCTAAGCAACGAGCGTGGAAGCCCGCACGCTGCATCAACAACGCTGCTGCCCCAACACGCTGCATAGTTTCCTTTTCGTAGCAGCCAGCAGGGGTTGCCTCTCTCTAGTTAGTCACCTGCAATCGTGAGGTGAGTGTGCAACGAGGCAGCAGAGGTCACCGTGTGGTACTGACAGAAAACCAACAGAGGGGATATCCCTCACTCTCACTCATTGTTTACTAACACCTACGTTTTCAAGCATATCTTCGTCGTCTCTCAGCCTAACCTAGTGTCGCCTGTCCCGTTGTAACACACACCGTGTCCTCTCACCGTCAGACAACAGCTAAGAGGGTTATTGCATTCCCTGAGACACCGCCATGGCTCTAGCGTGTTCTCTTGCATGCTAGGCTACGTGAGCAGCCAATGCCACTCGGGAGCCAAGTCTGGGTGCAACAGGCCACACACTTCAGTCCAAGCATATAGAATGGCATAAGTTTTTGCCGGGACTAGCGGAGAATTACATCAAGCTATGAGCGAAAATAGTAGGTGCTAAGTTTTTCGATGTATGTCCTCATTTCCTTACCAATGAGAAGGGCAAACTGTCTCTTCCCGCTTTTCATCCTGCTCAAGAGTGGGGCGTCTTTTATTGCGACGTTTATTTCAAGTTGTGATACACCCAAAACTGAAGAAACTAACACTTATGTAAGATTACATCAACACCATGGATTTTACACCCCCCAGAGGTTCATCTATGGTGAAAGGTGATGTTCACTCTTTTCAGGTGTTAACGACTACATCCCCTGCCCCAAGAACCATGAGCCAGCTCAAGCAAAGCCAGCTGTAGCATCACAAAACTGGAACAGTGCCAGGAAACAAATCCTCACATGCAGTTGCTAGCATCTCCCACTCTCAACTCGTCGAATCGCAAGCACTGCGGCATGCTCGATAAAGAGAACCTGAGGACCAGGAGGGGTTGCTGGCAGCAACAGGACCCGCAGAAAAAAAAAAACAGGGGGAGAGCACCCTCAGTTGCGGCACCGCAACCATTGCCAGCCGAAACAGCAGAATAGAACACACATGGAAGCATTCTTGCGATGACGGTCCGTAACCCTCACCCGACGCTCGATTGCACCCACACCCCCATCGCCCCACCCCAGGTCAGAACTTGAGCCACATGCTTGTCGGTTTCGTGACTTTCTGGCCGTTACCACTGGAGGTCGGTGGGGCAGCAGCGGCAGCAACAGCAGCGGCCGCCGCGGCAGCCATGGTGCTGCTGCTGTAGGAACGCCGACATCCTGGACACCTCCCATCCTCGCTGGCGATGCGGTGATGGCAAAAGAGACACAGCCGGAACCCGCACGTGCACGGCACAAAAGACGAGTCCGTCGTGTCGAGCTCTTCGGCGCAGATGGGGCAGAACGACGCCGGCTGGGAGTCCTCCGAGCCCGACGGCGACTCGGTGCCAGACTCCCCCTGCATGCGGTAGTGTATGAACTGGTGGTGGTGGTGGTGATGCTGGGAGTGCTGGTTCAGGTGAGCCCATGGGCCGTCGAGGGGGTCGCTCGCCGTCACCGACGGCCATCCCCCGCTCCCACCCCCCACCGCCATGAGCCCATTGGCCAGGGACACGCCCAGCGAGCCGAGGCCCATGCGGGGCGGCATGGGGGGAGGGAGAGTGGGAGGGCGCGAGATGTCGTCTGGCCGCCACGCCCGCTGGTCTTGGTGCGCGTTGGTGGACCGCGAGCGGGAGAGCACGGTGGCAGTGTACGTGTACTCCGGTCGAAGACCCCCGCTGCATATCCGCGAGACGTTGTAGAGGTCCAGGCCAGAGGACGACTGCACGCGAGGCCGTTGGGGAGCGAGGATCGGATCGCCGTCTGCTGCCTTGCCCTGCAACTGCTGCAGCAGCTGCTGCTTCTGCAGCAGGGTCTGGGTGGCAGCATGCAGGGCCTTCACCTGCTGCTGCCGAGGAGCTAGCGACTGCTGCTGCTGCTGCTGCTGCTGCTGCTGCAGCTGCTCCTGCTGCTGCCGCTTGTGAAGGTGCTTCAAAGCAGCAGGCCTCGATGCATCCTCACCATCGGAAGACCCCGCGCTGTCATCGCCTGCAGTCCCATTCGTCCCGTCGTGATGCCCGTTTGCCTTCACAGCCTCGTCCGATCCCAACTTGCCGCTGCTGCTGATCTTGGCACTCGAGCCCTTGGCACGATCCTTGGGCTCGTCGAGCTCCAGCAAAACCTCTGCCACAGCCTCCCAGTCTTCTGCTTCGCCCTCATCCTCTCCCTTGCGCTCTGGCACACCCTGCCCAACAGCTTGCTTCTCATCGACTGACAATTTCGTGCCACTGGCATCGCTGCTCCCATTCTCTTTGCCTTCGGCTGCCTTGGCGCCGGCCTTGCTCCCTCGCTTGTTCTTCTTCTTGCCTGAGATGACTACCTCCCTATCATCCTCGTTCGCGCGGACTGGTGCATCTGGCGTGCCATTGCCTGCTGCGCTGCACTGCTGCAGCTGCTGCTTCCTTGCGCTTGCTCCAGGCTGCTCGGTCGGGCTGTTGGGGCTTTGCAGAGCAGCGGCAGCAGGGACACCTGATGCTATTGGTGCGTTTGAGCCAGCGGAATGCAGCTCATCCTGAGGCCCCTGTTTGTCCCTTGGCCCACTCGACACACTCGTCCTGTTTCCAGGAACCTTCTTCGCAGTGCCATCGCCTCTTCTGCTGCTTTTCTTAGCCTCGCATTCCTTTGTGGGCATCGAGACTCCTGCCCCTCCCTTGCTGCTCGATTCCACGACGGCGACCGCAGCCCTGGGAGCTGTCGTATTCTGCAGCTCGCCGTCCGATGTGACGCTGCCAACTGGTAACTCAGCGCGAAGTCCATTGCCGCCCGAGACGGCGGATGCCTCAACGGCCGACGCGTGCGCAATGACTCCATTCTTCCTCCCGACCGCAGTGATAGCAGCGGCTGCCGCTGCTGCTGTTCCTTCTGTCTCGGCATCGCCGTTTGCGTCTTTGTCCGGACCCGCTCTTGAACCTGCCCCAGGCAAGCCTGGCCCACTGGGTGGCGCGGGACAGGCCGAGATGTCATGGTGGGATGCCGCTGGTGGTGGCGCCGGGCTTGTTTCCAGTGAGGAAGGAGGCTTGGCGTTTGGTGCTGGCTGCTTGTGGCTGGCTGGGACTGCTTTCAGACCGACTGCAAGGCAAAGGAAAGAGGGGTGGAGGAGAGAGGGGGGAGGGACAGTTAGTGCGAGGGACGTCTGTGCCAGAAACATGTTCACGGAACATGTAGAGAATAGCACAGCCGCAATTGTGAGGAGTTGAGGGCCAGAAGGGAGGGAGTGGAGGAGGGCTTAAGGGTCCCAATTTGAGTACCCGACTGGAATTGAATTGTGCCCCTCAACAACAAACTCGGGTGAAAAAGATCCCATTCTGAGCTACTACTCCGGATCCCATTCGAACCACGTAGATAAGTGCCCATGGGCCAGAATAGTACTGGGATGGGTGACCTCCTGGGAAGTCCTGCTGTCGTACCTATTATCTTTACGGTCACCAACATTGGTTAGAACTACCTTCGATGGTGTACGTTAGTGGGTCAAGGCCGGCAGCCTGACCCCCACAGAGTTCCTTGGCCGGTGCCCAAGGAACTCTGTTCCTTGGACACCCTACCCCGATGTGACATAAGTCGTATGGAATGCAGGGTGTTCAATTCCCTGAAATCTCCCATCGTGAGATGCAGGTAGGGGTTAACCACCACCGAGGCAATGTTTCAGCCAAACCAAAAAAAAGGGCAATAGTTTCAATAACAGCACCATCAGTTCTGATGCAGTGCTGAAAGGCACTAACTGAATACCGGTGGTTTTACTGATAACAGCAATGCACTCACACCCCATCCACCACAGCAGTGAGCGCAAGTGTGTCTTGCATTGGGGGAGGATGAAGGAAGCCAAGTCGAGGAGAGGAGGAGGCGGAGGAGGAGGAGGAGGAGGAGGAGGGCGATGGCAACGGCAACGGCAACGGCGGCAGCAGCAGTGACGGTGATGGCAACGATGACGACAACAATGATGACGATAACGCAACCACACCGAGGGCTATGAGGACGAGGCGATGATGACAACTTGGACGATGACGACTTGGACGACAGCTCAGACAAGTTGGACGACGAGTTGGACGACTTGGACGACTTCGACGACGACGACGACAACGACGAGGATGACGAGGACAATGAGGACAACGACAAGGACGATGACGAGGAGGACGACGAGGACGGCGACAACGAAGACGACGACGAGGAGGAGAAGGATGACGACGACGACGACAACGTCGTCGACGACGACAACGTCAAGGTCCGTGACGAGGGCTGCGACGATCACGACGACGCAGATGACGAGGACGATGAGGACAACGATGAGGAGGAGGATGACAAGTACAGTGATGACGACAATGACGATGACAATGACGATGGCAACCACAGCTTCCACAGCGACGGAGGCGGCAGCGGCAGCAATGATGACAATGGCGACTTCACCACCATCGTCGTCACCGCAAAGACAACAAGGCGCAAGTGAAGCCGTTTTGAATTGAACTGCACGACGCTGAGGTGGAACCTGGGACTTGGTGGGACTTCCAGCATGAACATCTACTGTGGGATGGGGTAGGCAGAGGTGCTCAAGTGTGGTGTCACCAGCAGCTGGGCTACGGGATGCATGGTGAAGGGTGCACTGTCAAGAGACAAAGCAGGCCAAGGGAGAGTGCGGAATGTAACATAGGTTGTGGCAGGGTCGAGGGAACAACACACTGTGACCCAAGTGAGACCCAGCAGTAGTGCAGCTCAGCGTGAGGGCCAGGGGAATGGGGGAACCTCCTCTGGAGATGTGGAAAGCAATGGGAGGGCCAGCAGCAAGAGAGATCGGCAAAATGTGAATAGTCTGGTGGGGCAGAACATGGGAGGCGGCGGAGCGAGAGATGACACTGGGGAGAGCAAGTAGGAGAAAGGGGGAGGGCTGCGGGGAGAGCTGCTGGCAATAGATGCAGCGCAAGGAATGTGGACACAATTGGCAAGACAAAGATGATGGGGAAAGCAACAGCTTGATGGCCAAGTAGGAGGATGGAGAGTGGAATGTAGCTGAGAGAAACAGGGCAATGCAGATAGAGATAGTGCGAGGGAGGAAGGATGGAGAGCTTAGGAGAGAGCAACAGATGGGAGAGAAGGGACAAGGGAGGGGAGGAGGTAGGCAGGTGGAAACGTGGACCTTTGAAAGGATCCACCTGCCAATGAATGAACGAATGGAGGACGGATGGAATGATGGACAGGCGGACAGCTGGAGGGAAGGAGGGACGGGGGAACAGAGGGACGGGGAGACAGAGAGATGGACGGCAAGACGGATGGAAGGACGGAAAGACGGATGGAAGGACGGACAGACGGACAGCCGCAAGGACGGGCGGGCGGATGGACGGGCGGACAGACGGACGGACGGACGAACGGATGGATGACCAGACGGACGGACGGACGGGCGGACGGATGGACGGACGGACGGACGGATGGACGGACGGACGGACGGACGGACGGACGGACGGACGGATGGACGGACGGACGGACGGATGAACGGACGGACGGATGGACGGACGGACGGATGGACAGACGGTCGGACGGACGGACGGATGGATGGACGGACAGAGACGGACGGAGAGACAGACAGACGGGCGGACGGATGGACGGACGGACGGGCGGACGGACGGATGGTCGGACGGACGGATGGACGGACAGACAAACGGCCAGACAGACGGAAGGACGGACAGACGGACGGCAGGACGGATGGTAGGACGGACGGACGGAGGGACGGGGGGACAGAGGGNAAAGCAGGCCAAGGGAGAGTGCGGAATGTAACATAGGTTGTGGCAGGGTCGAGGGAACAACACACTGTGACCCAAGTGAGACCCAGCAGTAGTGCAGCTCAGCGTGAGGGCCAGGGGAATGGGGGAACCTCCTCTGGAGATGTGGAAAGCAATGGGAACCTCCTCCCCGTCCGGTGACAGACGGACGGACGGACGGACGGACGGACGGACGGACGGATGGACGGACGGACGGACGGATGAACGGACGGACGGATGGACGGACGGACGGAAGGACAGACGGTCGGACGGACGGACGGATGGATGGACGGACAGAGACGGACGGAGAGACAGACAGACGGGCGGACGGATGGACGGACGGACGGGCGGACGGACGGATGGTCGGACGGACGGATGGACGGACGGACGGAAGGACAGACGGTCGGACGGACGGACGGATGGATGGACGGACAGAGACGGACGGAGAGACAGACAGACGGGCGGACGGATGGACGGACGGACGGGCGGACGGACGGATGGTCGGACGGACGGATGGACGGACAGACAAACGGCCAGACAGACGGAAGGACGGACAGACGGACGGCAGGACGGATGGTAGGACGGACGGACGGAGGGACGGGGGGACAGAGGGACGGGGAGACAGAGAGATGGACGGCAAGACGGACGGACGACGGACAGACTGACAACCGCAAGGACAGGCGGGCGGATGGACGGGCGGTCAGATGGACAGACGGACAGACGGACGGGCGGACGGACGGACGGGCGGACGGACGGGCGGACGGACGGACGGGCGGACGGACGGACGGGCGGACGGACGGACAGACGGACGGACGGACGGCCGGACGGACGGACGGCCGGACGGACGGACGGCCGGACGGACGGACGGCCGGACGGACGGACGGCCGGACGGACGGACGGCCGGACGGACGGACGGCCGGACGGACGGACGGCCGGACGGACGGACGGCCGGACGGACGGACGGCCGGACGGACGGACGGCCGGACGGACGGACGGCCGGACGGACGGACGGCCGGACGGACGGACGGCCGGACGGACGGACGGCCGGACGGACGGACGGCCGGACGGACGGACGGCCGGACGGACGGACGGCCGGACGGACGGACGGCCGGACGGACGGACGGCCGGACGGACGGACGGCCGGACGGACGGACGGCCGGACGGACGGACGGCCGGACGGACGGACGGCCGGACGGACGGACGGCCGGACGGACGGACGGCCGGACGGACGGACGGCCGGACGGACGGACGGCCGGACGGACGGACGGCCGGACGGACGGACGGCCGGACGGACGGACGGCCGGACGGACGGACGGCCGGACGGACGGACGGCCGGACGGACGGACGGCCGGACGGACGGACGGCCGGACGGACGGACGGCCGGACGGACGGACGGCCGGACGGACGGACGGCCGGACGGACGGACGGCCGGACGGACGGACGGCCGGACGGACGGACGGCCGGACGGACGGACGGCCGGACGGACGGACGGCCGGACGGACGGACGGCCGGACGGACGGACGGCCGGACGGACGGACGGCCGGACGGACGGACGGGCGGGCGGGCGGATGGACGGACACGTGGACAGTCGGATGGATGGACGGACCAACAGGCGGACGATCGGACAGACTGACAGACGGACATATGTACTTACAGAAAGATGAATGGACAGAAAGACAGACGGATCAACAGAGAGGAGGTGAGTTGAAACGTCGTTCCAAATGGAGGGCAGATGGACAGACAATCAAATGGAGGGACGGGCAAACAGACGGCAGGACAAAATGGATGGCCAGAAAAAGACAAGGCAGAGAGATGAAGGGATGGATGGACAAAGGGACAGTGGGACAGATGGATGGACGGACAAAAGGATGGAGGAGACAACAGACGGCTTGACAGACGGGCGGACGGATGGTGGGACGAGGGGACAGAACGACGGATCGACAGGGGAACGGATGGATAGGCGAGCCAGCAGGTCGACGAACGGACAGACGGACAGATGGATGGACTGACGGACGGACAGATGGACGGGCGATTGCGCCGGCGAGCGGGCGGGCTTTCAGGCGGGCGGGCGGGCGGTCTTCCGGCGAGTGGACAACGGTGGGCACGGGGGCGGACAGACGGACGGACGGACGGACGGACGGATGGATGGACGGATGGACGGACGGACGGACGGACGGACGGACGGACGGACGGACGGACGGACGGACGGACGGATGGACGGACGGACGGACGGACGGACGGACGGATGGACGGGCGACGGACGGACGGACGGATGGACGGACTGAAGGACGCAGGACGGACGAAGAGCGGACGAAGGACGGATGGGGGATGGACCCAGGGCGGACAGGTGGACGGGGGGATGACGGATGGGCACATGATGAACAGAGGACGGACTGGATAGGCACAAGGACGAACAGACAGACGAACGGAAGGATGGATAGAAGGACGGACTGATGGGACAGACGGACAGACAGGAGGCGGAAGAGCAAGCAAGGTGGTGGGCGAGGGGATGGATGGACACAAGGACAGGTGAAGTGATGGGTGAATGGATGGAAAGGAATTGGCAGACGGACAGCAGGCTGACAGGTAGCAGGTCGACAGAACAAAGGGCAGACATAGGGGCAGAGGGACTGATGGACGGGCCTGCCAGTCCGCAAAGCGGCTGGAAGTTCGTCGGGCCGGTGGAGAATTCGGTGAAGGGCAGTCAGGTCAATAAGCCATCAAGAAGGCGGCCAGTCAGGTGACAGGACAGTCAGACATGCAGGCAGCCGAGTAGACGGGTTGAAGCACAGACGAAGAGATGGACAGACAGACCGACAGAATGACAAACTGAGGGAAGGGTGAAACAAGGAGATCCTGTGTAGCTGACATGTGACCGAAGGTGCGAATGAGCCACGGGGAGGACAGGAAGCAGACGGGCAGGCTGGCAGGCAGAGAGGTGCACTAAAAGGCGGATGACTGAGTCGGAGAGTCAACCTTCCACTTTTCAACAGCAGACAGCAGCAAGCATCGGATTGAGAAGCGGAGCTGGTGGGCGGGCAGGCATGCCAGCAGATGAGAGCAGGTTGGACGGCCAGACAGAGGGACTGGCGAGTGTCAGGCCAAAAAAATGCGCTGCACAAACGGCTGGTGGAAAGTTTCCACCAGCCACTGGAAATCCAAAGAAACAGCAGGGCCCACGAACGAGCAGCCCAACGGGCTGGCAGGGAAGATCCAAAGGCTGACCATTTTATGGATGTGAGTGTTACAGGGGAAGGAGAGATGGAACAAAACAAACAAGGAATGAAGGAAGAATAGGAGAAGAGGAGTGAGGGTAACGCAAAGAGGGGGGATAATGGGAGAGGGAGGGCAAAGGGCTAGCAGGGGAACAGCTGGAGGCTGACCAGTGGATGGATGTGGGTGGTACGGGGGAAGCAGAGATAGAACACAACGTAGCGGAAAGAAAGGAGGAACGGGAGAAGAAGAGTGAGAGTAATGCAAAGAGAAGGAATGGGAAAGGGGGGGAAAAAGGATGGAGGGAACGAGGAATGGCCGTAGAAGGAAGGTGCAAGGTGGGAGGGGAGAGGGGTGAGGGGTGAGGGAGGGAGGAATGGAGGGAGGGAGGGAGGGATGGAGAAAGGGAAGGACCAAGGGAGGAGAAGAGGGGGTGGAGAAGAGAAGGGGAAAGGCAACAGGAACAGGAGGCATGCAAGGGTGGAGGAAACATAACAGGACGGGGAAGGAAGTGGATGCTCAAAGTTTCGGACAGCAAGAGAGAAACAGATGCAAGGCAAGAGGAAGAAAAAGAGACCGATGACAACCAACGACCAGAAGAACTCCACATTCCCACACAGACACACCCCTTCCATCTTCCCACACCACATCGGCATAAGGAGTCTGGCAGAAAGAAGAGGACGAGAGCACAGACCATAGGAATACAACAAGGCAAAGGACAAGGACATGGACAACACCACGCCGAGGACCAGGACCAGCCTGGAAGGACCAGCCCGGGTGACAGCAACAGCCTGTCGAGCAACCAACGCCAAACAGTGACTGTACCCGTCCTCCATCACCACACAGCCATGGATCCTGTACACCTTCCTGAGATGGAAGACAAATATCTCTTGTTTCTGAGACCGTCCATATCTTCTCTGATAACTGCGAGTGCATGCCACTACTACTCCTCCACCTCCATCTTCCATCTTCTGTCCGGACGACGGACAACAGGCTGGAGCGATGTGCTAGTCTCAACCGCATGCAGAGCAGCAGGTGTCAGAAGTGAAGAGAGATGAGAGAGCAGGGGAGAGTAAGGGTAGCAGATCAAAAAGTGCGCACGCATTAACCTGGGTCGGGCACACCAGACTGCGTCCAGCATGGTTTTATTCCTCGAGCATGGAGGAACAAAACAGCTCATTCAGGCCCAGACAAACTCTTTCTCAGCAAAAAACCCGAATGGGCCCATGTGGGCCTCTTTGTTTCTACGTCTGTACATGCACAGAGACTAAGAACACCATGCCCGGAATCTCTGTCGCATCAAAATCTCCCCTCTGCGCAGGCTGATGGTGACGGGCAGCAGTCAGACTGGTGTCGCTGACTGACCTGCCCCCATACATGCAGCCACACTTAACTAGCCTACCAACTCGTCTTCGTCCTCCACTACCCCGGCAACATAGGAACCAACTCCATAGCTCGCCTTCACCCCCCAGCATGGAATGTATCCGCTGTCCTCACCAACTGCTGCCCTGCACGTGCTTGGCTCTCGGTCATCAGGCTAGAGCCCTGAGCCCGGTTCCTAAAACGTAGAGCACGATTGTAAGGGCTGTGAGCACGACTGCTCGTTGTTGCTTGCCATCCCACGTGTGCATGTGTGAAAGTCTCCCTGGTCCTTGTCTGCCAACCTGAGGAACATCTCAGTAGCTTGCCTTCCCTGCGAGGCATGGAACTGCTCCGCTGCAACCACTGCTGCTCCAGTCGAGTGATGGCAAGACTGCAGTGGACATTGCAACGCCTCTGCTGCAACTGCTACTGCTGCCACCGCCTTCGCTGCCGCCGATGCCCCCGCCGCCGTTGCTGCTGCTGCTTCTGCTGCTGCTACTGTTGATGCTGCTGCTACTGCTGCTGCTGTAGAAGCTGAGGTCACCGCCACTGGTGCAGTCATTGCTGCCACTCCTGCTCCTTTGTCACTTAATTGGGCTGCTTGGTGACCCATGCAAACGGTACTTGCCATGGTCACGGCTACAAACTCATCCATGGTCTCCCACATCGATTCAGATAGGCCACACCATGCTGAGGTGATTCCACTGCCACTACCACTGCCCATTGCTCCTGCCAACCTGCCAATGGCAGGAGCAACCCACTGTAGTCTTGGAATGTACTCACTCTCACCCTCTCACCTCTGACAGATTGTCCTGGGAGATGAAGGCCTCATGCGACTGCTGGCACAGATGTTGGCCTCCCTGAACCCGGGACAGCTCCACCGGACAATAAGGCAGTCTGTGGCAGCGAGCAGGCTGATTGCCCTCGCCAAGACAGACGGAGATGTGCGGTGAGAATTGCACCAACAAAATCCCTGACAGACGAAAAGAAGGCTCCATGCTCCATGCTGAATCACAACTCCATTCAGGTGCATCCACAGTCAAACTCCCGAGCAAACACTGGTGGCGCTCAACCAGCCACAGCATCCACCACCTGCGTCGGAACAATCGCGCTCAGCCTATCAAATTCTGCCGAGTCTACCCAGCATGACGAAAACGTGCATGCCTGGAGTGTGGGCATCTCTACCCCTCGCCATCGTAGATGGCCATCACTTTCCTGCATGAAAAGTCACTAGTACGAATGACCAGACCGTTTCTTTCTGGTTGCATCGGGGTCTGCACGGGAGGGGTTGCCGAGATGGCAGTGAGTCCCATGCACACACCCACATCCGCAGCAAACCAGATGGCAAGCTGCTGAGAAACCTCAGCGATGCAGAGACTTGGACTCCAGACCACAGAAGCGGTCCGCATGTGGGGCGCTATTCTTTGAACAGCGCAACGAGCCCACTCCTGATGCAAGTAGTCAAGCCTCTGCCGACAGCACACAGTCCAGCACCTCATGATGCATACCACCAACAGGCTCCTGGGTCTTCTCCCTCTCACTAACTGGTGACGTTTCCATCACTTCCCGGGTCTCCCAGCCGGACAACTTTCACAGAGCTGGCCAGCTGGCCTCCAGAGTTCGAGTCATCCGGCAGCACGCATCTTCCGACTTCACGAATAGCAGTCTCGTTTGCCGCCATTCTGATGGAAACGCCACCATTGGGCACGGCATGGCATGGCATGAAATGGCATGGCATGGCAAAACATGGCTCGTGGCTTAAGCGGCTTGGTGGTCACCGGCTTCACCTCGCTTCCATTGGCCAAGCAGCTCCGCAAACTCAAACATCGTCCCTGGAACCACGAACGAGCCTGGTTGGCTCCTCCTCACTGGGGGACCATCGACTGGCCACCAGCTTCGTACCCTCACCCGCCCACTCACGCACCCACGCACACAGACCAACCTTGGGCGAGAAACTGCTCCCTGCGGATGTCCAACTTGCTCTGCTTCAGCTGCTTTGCCGTCTTGCTGGCCTGCGCACACGCATCGCGTGAAAAGGCAAGACAAAAGCCAACTTGAAACAGCGAATTCAGAGAGGCCAGCACAGAACAGGACAGAGGGGGGAACTCGGTAGTGCCCACCTCCGACGGAGCATTTCACCAGTTTGCCTCAACTACTCGGTACAAGCGATACCGCAGCAGCTCAGACGCCAGAACTCAACAATCCAAACACAGCGCCACGCCAGCAACCTGAAACTGTCGTCCGGCAAGGAGAGAACTGACAACGGATGTTTTCAAGCTTGTCGATCCAGGTCAACAGAGGGCCCTTTTTTTTTATGTGTCTCAGGGCCACCCTTGTAGTTCACCCTCCTCTTCGTTCAACCTCCTTCATTCTCTCCTCCAGATCACAATCCTCCTCGTTCAGTCTCACCCTTTTTCACCCAGCTGCCACCCGCACCCTGCCTGCTACCCCCACCCTTTTCCACTCTCCTCGCTCACCCTTCTCGCTCTCTTTTACCGCTCATCCTCCTCGCACACCCTGCTCGCTCCCTCTCCTGGATCGCCATGCTCGTTCACCCTCCTCGCTCACCCTGCTCGCTCCCCCTCCTTGCTCACCCGCTTCTTCTTGGCAGATTCCTTGTGCTGCACGGACTGCTCTTCTCGCGCGCCATACTTGGCATCCGTGCCGTCGTCTTCAGGGAGGGTTGGGCTTGGGTCGGTCGACGTGCTCGGAGGTGTAAGACCAGCTTCACTGCAAAGCTTCTCAGTTCCGGCACAACTGCCGCCGAGGCACGTGTCGCTGGGGCGAGCGGAGAGGTCCGCGGTCGCTACTGAATCGGGCGTCGAAGTTCCTGCTGCTGCTGCTGCTGCTGCTGCTGCGTGAATAACATTGGCCATGGCCTAACTGCTCGTGCGGCGGCAGCCGCCCATGTCTATCACTTGCTGAGGAAGATCTGGGTCGCTGGTCTGAGTGTTTGTTTCAGAGTGTTTCGCGGTCTTCGACCTCCAGATCTGCTCAGTTGGTTCGCTTGCCAGCCAGACCTTCCTCTACGACCCCTTGCCCTGGGGCCCTTGCCCAGAACCCTTCACGTCAATCAGTGCCGTTGTCTAATTTCGCTGAAACGGGAAAAGGCCGACCCAGATTCAAGGCGAGTGAAGCATCCAACAAGTCAGCCCACCAAGGTCTTCCCGGCTACGTAAGCTCAAACATGAACCTTGAAAAAATCTGATGCCAGAAAATGCAGTTGACAGCCACTTTCGTTCGGAATAGAGGACGTCTGCCTGGTGGATCGCGGCCGTCAGACTGGCGGCGGTGGACGCAGAACAGCTAGCGGAGATGGTAGTCCACTGTTGCTTCTTGCTTGTGGGGCCACGGAACTTGTCGGAGTACTCGGGGGTCCTCGGGGTTCCACACAGCGCTCAGGAAGATGC
Organism: Penium margaritaceum; assembly: GCA_023375785.1. Lineage (NCBI taxonomy): Eukaryota > Viridiplantae > Streptophyta > Zygnematophyceae > Desmidiales > Peniaceae > Penium > Penium margaritaceum. The sequence continues at coordinate 77,689 of SZWC01004159.1, forward strand.
GGCTACGACTCTGCCACTGCTCTGTGGTGATGCCGGAAGCAACGTTTCCCACGAAACGGTGAGGATGGTGGTGCCCTGGACTTCCTCTCTGGTTCCGTCGGTGCGTACGGAGCAACGACTGGCTATGGAGGTCGTCCCCTTGCAGCATGGCACAGGATCAGGTGGCGGGCCATGTGATGCAGATGTGAGAAACGGCGGGTGTCATTTGGTATGGAGAGAGCGATTACGACAACCCGAAATTGTGCCACTTCCTAGCTCTTTATCCCAAAGAGATCGAAACATCCATGCCCCTAACTAGTCCTTGTACCTCAAGAATGAATTGTATCGCTATCAATATGATCGTGTCAGCATACACGATNGGGAGGGAGGGGGATGTAAGGGGCGACCTCACGTGCAAACCCGCATGCCAAACCAGTGGCAACAAGACACTTCCAAGGCTGATCATATATGTTATTCAGGATCAGAAATAATAATATCATGATAATGACATTGCTTTGCATTTCTAGACAAATCCATTCATCTTCCACATGCCAAGTCTAGTTCTTTGCTTTCTATGAGAAAACGAAAAAAATGAGTGCAACAAGAATCCCCAAAGCAGCGTCCACTTGAGAGGGTACGTTAAACAGAACGCAACGGGGTGAATGGTGTTTCAAATAGCAAAACGACAATGAGGATACACTTGAAAAGATATAAGTTAGAGTGAAGTGAAAGGAACAGTGTATGTATCTAGCCTCACCTTCTAGCGCGCAACTAAGCGGGAAA
>SZWC01004159.1:125919-138410 GCA_023375785.1 Penium margaritaceum
CACCAGATGGATGTGAACAATGCGTTCCTCCACGGCACCTTGGAGGAGGAGATCTACATGGTCCAGCCACCTGGGTTTGAGGTCGAAGGCAACAAGGTCTGGCGCTTGCGCAAGGCCTTGTATGGCCTGAAGCAGTCGCCCCGGTGCTGGAACCGAGAGATCACTCGCACCCTCACTCAGGCCGAGTACGTCCAGAGTGATGCCGACCCGTCACTTTTCATCCGACGGACAGCCGAGCACCTCACTGCCATTCTGGTGTATGTGGACGATCTCCTGATTGCGTCTCCTTCACTGGAGGCCGTGAAGGAGGCCAAGGCGGTCCTGCAGGCCGCCTACAGGATGAAGGACCTTGGTCCAGCGGCTGTTTTCCTCGGGATGGAGATTGTGCGTGATCGTCGTCGACGGACACTCCTCCTCCATCAGGCACGATATGCACAGGTTGTGGGGGAGCGGTTTGCTGACCTCCTTGGCGCTGTTCCCGCCGCCTCGTCACCCATCACTCCCGACGGGCAGGACGCCCTGAAGGTGACAGACCCAGCCGATCTGGGCAAGACTGTGGACGTGACCCTGTACTTGCGCATCATTGGCTCACTGATGTACTTGGCCACGACCACGCATCCCGACATTGCGTTCGCTTTCAACCTACTCGCACAGTTCAGTCAGTCCCCTCGGGCTCGCGCTCTGTACGCAGCTTTGCGAGTCGTCCGGTACGTGGTCTCCACACCGTATCACGGTCTCTGCTTTCGGAGACAGTGCTCGGTTGTGGTAGATGGCTACACCGACAGCGACTGGGCATGGAGTCCTGATGGACGCAGCCGCACGGGTTACGTGTTCCTTCTTGGTGGCACCGCTATGTCTTGGCGCAGCGGCAAGCAGGGGTGCATTACTCGCAGCTCCTCAGAGGCTGAGTATGTTGCTCTGGGCGCTGGCGCCGCTGAGGTGGTGTGGCTGCAGCGGTTGTTCCAGTGCTTGGGCCAGTCCGTGCCTACCATCATCCTCCGATGCGACAACCAGAGTGCTCTCGCGATCGCTGAGAACTCTGGTGTGTTCCACGCACGCACGAAGCACATCGCTGTCGAGTATCATTTTGTGCGCGATCTGGTGGAGCGGCAGTTGATCTCCATCGCCTGGGTGGGCACAGACTTGCAGCGCGCTGACTTCCTGACCAAGGCACTGGCACGTGGGAAGTTCCTCGGGGCTGTTCGTTCCGTCGGATTGCGATCCCTGTCCGAGAGTGGGTGATTGTCCGGGTCCCTGTTGAGCACTCTGTGTTGCACCGGCACGCGTTCTGCACGTGTATGGACATGCGTACCATCGGTTCATGGGGGAGTGTTGTGATGTTGTCAGTCATACACAGTTGTACAGTTGGTTGTGACCACTCGGCCGTGTCCATGCTCGTGCAGATCCNCTTTTCGTCGTGCATCCGTAGGATCAGACGGCGCTCCGTTTGGACGCTTGTGCGCATAATTATGGCCAAAACAGTGGTTTTGGGCCGGTTCAGGTTTGACAGGCACCGCCGTGTGCGCCACCCGCCGTGAGCCACGGCGGCTATTTATGCTGTGGACCTGTCATTTGTTATTCCTCTCTGCAGTTACTTCAGTTGAAGCTTGAGATACAAGTGCACGGGTCTCTCCCTACCCTTGCTGTCCCTTGCATGACCTGTGTGTCAACCAGCCAGACCCGTGCTGTCAGGCTAGCAAGCAGAAAGGCTAGGAAGCTTCCTGGAATCTTCTCAAGAGGATCTTAGCGGATCTCTCCGACTTACACAATTCCGGTTGCGGTCAACCCTTTTAACAAGAACGCGAATCCGTACTGACGGTTCAGGTAATTAATGTAGAACGCTACTCAATGGAGAACTAATCTGACCGCCGCGGCATCGCACGACTAAAACCGTGTCGGCTAAGGCGTCGCGCAATACCGCCCTTCAAAGACTCGACCATGAAAAGGGCAGGGGCCTATAAGGCCCCGCTACCATCGGAATTGATTATTGAATTTCCTGACGTAATGGGCAGACTACCTGTGATGTTACTTAATAGCGATTGATGCTTGTATAGTAGGCTCGCCAATGTTTTACATGGACTCAGCTCCAATCCACATGCATCAGATAATATTACCCAGAAATTCCCCAACCGCAAGGTACATCCAACTCACAAATCGTGCAAAATCCGAGGCTGTTCTCATTGGCTTCCAATGCATGTGCTGCTTTCTTGGCTTGTCGATGTAACTTTTTTGGTGCTGCAATGGGACATTTTGGTCATATTTCACCGGTGGTGAGAGGTGTAAAATTGAAGGAACGGTCTATTCTTCCATCCGTCGGTTTCGCTCCATGCGTGGATGTGAAAGATTTCAAAGTGATCGGTTTTCCCCTCGCACGGACATCAAATGGGAAGGCGCTCACAAGATAGGCCCCTCCAATCACTTGGGGAGCGCGGATGCATCATCCAGCTATGACTTCCTACATAAAGCAACATGCATCAAGACGGGTGTCAAACTAGGCACCTCAAAAAATATTTTATCCATCAGAAAAAGGCGAGCAAATATAGTCACAACAGATTTTTTAAGAACACATCCACGTCAGAATTTCAAACGTTGTTTCCATATGATAAGAGAACTAGGGAACAACTTGTATCTCCACTTGCGGAGTTTCTCAAATCACCCTCTCGCGATGGCTTCGGACGCGTCACTCAACCTTAGCTCCCGACACCCCAATCATCCCTTGCTCTTGGTCCCACTCGTGTGTATGCTCCCAACATTTCCGACACTTTTCATCGAAGTAAGGCTACATTTATTCACAGAGTATGCCCCGACCCCAGCCTCTCGAGACGTCACTTGCACCATTCATTTTGCATGTTCACCTTCTACGCTTCGCTCGGCATAACACTTCGTATGAGAGCGCAATGGTTCTCGAGGGGCAAGTAACGAATTCATGCCTAATCCACAACCTCGCACAATTCTTCCGCCCCTTTCTATATTCTAGATGGTTGTAAACCTCGCAACGGCGATAATGACGGGCAAGAGCAACCGGTGACGAGTATTGGTGGCCAGCAACGAACCATTCATCACCATCTACAAACGACCCAGGCAGTAGCGTCGGCAATCCATGCGACCAACGGTGCAACTCTAGCTATTCCGACGAGTACTAGTAAGACGAAACCGCCATATTCGACAATCTCCTTGCCTCTACCGATGCCGGTGGGAGCGACACGTGGCATGGTGGGAGGAGGCACGAGCCAGAATTCGGGCATTAACGATGATTTATACAAGAAGCAAGTAATGTTCAAAAGCCTTGACGACCACTTACGCAAACAACCCACTCTGGCAATGGAGGAGCTAAGGAATGCGCGTGCGAGACCAGTGCTCGCCAAGGGGAACAGTCAACTCCCGGTTGAACCCAAGACCCGGAAAACAATGCTTCAACCATCTCATCATCCACACTTCATGCGACCAACAGTTTGGATGTGGCTGGGAGGTTTGAAGGTACACTTCACCATTGCTGTGGTTAGCAGCAACCCAACGATAATAGACCTCGCGGCCTTGTTTCACATGACACAAATTCAAGCTGGTGGTCCGATATAAAGGACATCCAACATTGGCACAAGACCAGCGGAGCTCAAACTCTGACTCGTGTAACTTCCCTCGCATCGTGTACATCATATAGTTACCTCACAGTCTGGTGAATTCGACATAGCAGGATTTTACGGCAACATAGGAAATCGGATGACTTCGCACGGGCCATGGTTGTACGCTTTGGAAAGATGGACAATAATTTGAAAGCATGGTACAAGCTACATCCATTGAGTCAACAGTCAAATGCGATGGATTGCACAGGATGCTTCTGGCAAAACTACCACCGGCAGTGAAATCACCCACGGCAAACCACCCACCATGCCAAACCAGAGACACTCAAAGAAAAAATCATCGAAGGATGCATATGAACTAGTTGGCTGTGGAAACCAGTCTTTCTTAAAATAAACGAGCTACAAGACGAGTCGGTCAAGCGAACTTGTCCAAACAGAGACTACAAAATCATAGTCTGATGGTATTTTAAGAACCAGCATAATGTGCCTTTGGACTAAACAGCAGTACAGTCTACATCAACATATATGAAAAAAGCGACACTCGCCAAAGAACAAGCGACTGAAAATGCAGGGACGGTTATAGAAATAGCAACTATTGGAACAACATAAATAGAAGCAATAGTTGTAACCCAATGCAAGATGTCAACATCAGTGGACGTGGCCAAGGGGCACTTACAACACAAAGCTTAGGCATGGCTATTCCACGTGAAACCAAAAGAAGGGAGTAACATGGCCACATCGGACGCAACACCCACATGAGCCTTCACGCTTGACGAGGTAGGACATGTTCCGTAGGAGTTTGCACCAATTTCATAGGAGTTGAGAATGGGTTTTTTTTGCGACAAAATGCACTAAGAATCACCTTTGCAATGCAACGTCGACCTTCTGATACACGTGAAGCCAGGCAATTGACTAGCACTGATGGGGGCTGAAGGGACGAGCAACCACGAGCTGCACGAGCTAAAAACACTTACAAGCGATGTTTCTTGGACCATTCACGTTACCGTGTGGAGTTTTTCCCCAAAAACAAAAACACCAGTGAAATGCGGATGTAACTTTTGGGCATTGACCGGTGGAACCATCACGAACTTCTACCTTTTCCCGAGATGTACAATACTTTCCACAAATTTCAACCTACGGAGCAACTGTAAATACATCAACATCATTAATATGGAAATCGATAAAATTACATTTTGCACAAGCTACGGGCTCTCTACGCTCATAGCTATGCTGGTATGACTCACAAACACACAACAGCATGTCTTTGGCTAAAACAAAACCTTCTCCAACTCCACCTCGACAAATTTGTTGAAATATTTCTTTGTGACATCACGGACCACTGCTTCATGCCGGAGGAGCACGAAAGACATCTCCAATACCAAACCATAAGGTTTACCGAGATAGGTTCTGAGATTGAGTTAATCGACCCAAAATCGTGCACTCGTAGATCAGTGCACGATTTTGGGTCAGAAGTCCGACTTCGGGGGGCGAAATCGGACTTCGCCCGGCTCTGCGACGTCGCAGGCGGAGCTTCACCAGCGAAGTCGTCAAACAGTCACAAACCCCTTGAGCGAGGGGTTTGTGACTGTTCAAGGGGGGTTTGCGGGTAGGTTTGGATGGGGGGTCCGAGACTCCCCCTGCGATGGAAGGGAATTTGCTGGGCCTCGCTACCGCGGGGCCCAGCAGATGCCCGCACAAAAATAAAACCCTAAACCCCCCAATGTAATTCGGGGATGGGTTTGTTCGACGTTTGGGCTTTAAACTAGGGGTTGAACGTGGATTTGCGTGGTGGGGAAAAAAATGAAAAGGGCGTTTTCGCTCGATCGCGATCGAGCGACGACCACCGTTCTGACATCGGCGAAGCCGATGTCAGAACGATCGGACTTCGCCCTCGATTTCGGCGAAAGAGGGGTCTTCGCTGAAATCGAGGGCGAAGTCGGAAAGAAACTTCCGACGCGGCTTTTTTGGCCGATGCACTCGAACTCGAGTGCATGTTTTTAAGTCAATTAACCCTAAATGNAAAAAAATGAAAAGGGCGTTTTCGCTCGATCGCGATCGAGCGACGACCACCGTTCTGACATCGGCGAAGCCGATGTCAGAACGATCGGACTTCGCCCTCGATTTCGGCGAAAGAGGGGTCTTCGCTGAAATCGAGGGCGAAGTCGGAAAGAAACTTCCGACGCGGCTTTTTTGGCCGATGCATTCGAACTCGAGTGCATGTTTTTACGTCAATTAACCCTAAATGTAGGTTCTGCGTAAACCTCTTAAAGTGTAGCTTGGGTTACATTTCAATCAGTAATTTGGGCCACATGGCTAGTGGCGGAAACATTCACGGTGGCTTAAAAGAAATTGAAGGTAGATGCCCATTGGCCACCCCCCACCAATGTTCGAGGCATCCACTACCATAAAATCGTACATGGTAATGTGAGAGTGCCAGCACATCCACCTTCCTCCTTTTGATATTATAATTTTTCAAAGTTGTAACTTTGTACATATGTATATACGAGCACAGTTATCGTGGGAAAAAGATGTTTAGGTGGTACATTGGGTATTGTTGAACAAAGACGTGAGCTTGTAAAAATCGGCAACTGTCGTTCTCGAACACCGTCAAAGGCTGTTTTGCGAGCAACCCTGTCCTACGTGGCTGGCCTGACACCGCCAGCGGCATCAGATGGACATATTTGACTCCTACAAATGGCTTGCGAGCGCTTTGTTGCAGGAAATTCCGGACCTGAACAGTGCACCAAAGTTTTTGCACATGGTACGTGGAGGGCTTCTCCACAAAATCCAAATGTGTTTGCCGTACACAGCGACCAAACGGATGAAACCATCTTATCCGGAGTTCAGAGGAAAACGACTCCCCTGCTCAGCATTTGCAAATGAGACTCCCCTACCCAGGAACAACGAGAAAAGGCAACACGTCAACGTTGCATGCAATGCATCGTCGACATGCTGACATATTTTTTTGGAAATTCAGAAACCCCTCTTTTGAGGAGTTTGTGATTGCTTGAGGGGTGGTTGAGCATGGCTTGCATGGAGGGTCCAGGACTCCCCATGTGTTGAAAGGGAACCTGCTAGGCCCTGTAGTATCGGGGCTCAGCAGGAGCCCGTGCAACAAAAAACCAAGTCCCTAAAAGCCCAAAATCAAATCACGGTAGGGTTTGAATAAGGTAGCATGTAAAGACCGGGGGGTTTACGTGTTTAAAAAAATTAGAACAAGCATTCTCGCTCCATATCAATACGGTCATTTTTGCTTGACCGCGATCAAGCAATGACCAGTTGCTTTCTTCGATACACGCAACGCCGCTAGTTTGATATAGGATTTTAGGTTTTGTGCGGGCCATGCCTGCGTTAAACATAGAAAACCATTCATCAAACCAGGGAATCCGTGTGTTCAAAAACAAAGTGGTCATTGCTCGGTCGCAATTGTCGTGAGGGAGCGAGAATTGCGCAAGGGGTTGACATGGCACACCTTGCTTCGCTTGATCAGTGGTGCATGCCGCCAATCGAGCACATTCAAGCGAGTAGGTAGTCTAGTTATTTTAACCCACTGATTGCCGGAGTCCCGATTGTCAAGCACCATATAGGGCATTTATGACCCCATCGTGGCATGGGTAGAATGGTGATTATGCACTTTTGCATATAGTAAACGATTTGTCATAACCAAGTCACCAACACTACTTAATTAGGGTGCACCGATAAAATTTGACCATAGGAAATCAACAGCATAGACCCAAAAGAAATATTCATCAAATATCAAGCACAATTCGGTATCTGCTGTCCCTCGTCAAACCGCCGTGTGGAGTTGGAGAGGTAGCAAGAGAGAAGGATCGAACTCTTTAAGAAAGACGCAAACCTAAGGCCCTGCCTTACAGTTGGAGGGTCAGACGGCATGAACATTGGACACTATCATGGCCATTGACATGTTCATCTGAGCAACCGGAGCCATTCTCCTTCAAAATAGCAGTGGTGGGGAACAACTGGTCAAATGTATGTCTAGGATGATGCACAGATCATAAGTAAACTACACTTTAAACAAGAAAGGGGTGTTGACGTTTGTGTACATTTTCCAAACATGGTAGTACCTCCAGAATATTGACAATGTGTTGTCTAGACTGGGCACCATGCATTGGAATGCTTAAAGGCTAACCCAAACTAAAGTTGCCGAAAGAATTGAATGGCGGGGTTGCTCGAGTCAAACTTTGGAAATGACATTGAGTACCAACACGAGAGGAAAAACCGATCAAATCCTCCATGTCAACAGAAGTCTATGATGGCTAAGATGTGTATACTACACGTTGAACAAGATCCATAAATTTTGAGGTTGTTTGCGAGTGGTTGCAAGCATTTTGGTGGGCACGAAAAGGCCAAGATCCAATTTGAAAAACCACACTCACAATGTTTATTTACTCCCTGCATTGTCAAAACACCCAAGCCACGTCACATGTTGCTAATGGAGTGTCGTGAACCAGGAAATATCTCAGAGAGTATTAGCTTCATGGCTCAAAACTGTGATCCCTTGCCAAGGATTGAAGACCCTTTTGACAGACTTCAAGGAACGAAGGTATTCTCTTCCCTGGTTCTAGCTCAGGGGTATGAATAGACTCAGATTACTCATCGATATGTGTCCAAACGTGTGCTTCACATGTATATGGGTCATTTTCAGTACCGAGTGATGAGCTCTTGCCTTACTAATTCTTGAGTGGCGCTTTAAGCCACAATGCATCACAAATTCCAAGAGAATTCAGACAAAACTATCTTGTTGTACATTGGTGATATCCTGGTGTTCTCGAATAATCATAAGGAGCATGCATAACATGTGCGTACAGCCTAATATCCTCCACAAGGAGAAATTAGTTGCCGAGATGGATAAATGTGCTTTCGCATTACCCGACTTGCAGTACTTGGGATTTATAGTTGACATTGAAGAAATCCAAGTGAATTATGGACTTGCCTCTGCCATCCAATGTTGGTAAAATACGAGCCTCTTCATACTTGGAGGATTGTTTTGTCCCTTCATGCAAGGCTATTCCAGCCATGTTACTCGACTCACATCACTCACACTCAAGGAGGTCAAATGGACGTTGCTTTATATGTTTGAGCATGCATTTGTGTGTGTCAAAGAGATCCTAAAATCTATACACCTACTCGCACTCTACTCAATACATACATCCTCTACGATGCATCCATTGTCATGTTCTATGTCATTCTTATACAAGACACATGACTGGTCATGTACAAGATCCGCAAACTGTAATGCACTGGGAGTCACTAGAGCACGGGTGACCAAGAGTTACTTGAGATAGTACATGCCTTGAAGTTTGGTGATCCTACCTAGAGGGTGAAAAGGGTGGACTCACCATGGTGGCCAACAACAAAACCTTGGTATCTTTTCAGTATGAACCCACACTTTCTTGGTGACAAGCTCAATGGAGCGAGAACTTAAGGAGATTCCACTTTCGATGGGAATATTAACCTGTTCATATGAATTTGGAAAACCCATTGAGACTCGATCCCGTCAGAATGGTCATCACCACTCTTAAAATACAATCTCTTTGCAAGAACATTATATAGAACTAGGATGTGTCCATGCCTATTAATCCCCTGCGCCAAGCACCAAAATATCCACATTTACGTCATTCTTGCAATGTATATACATGGGATAAATCGATGACCATGGTTTGACCAGGGTAACATTGACCAGCATGGCTTGGTGGAAGCCTCCGGTCTCCCGTGGAGAGCAACTCCGTGATTGCGCCTAACTTCAGAATGCGTCAGGATGAGATCGTTTTGTAGTTCCATGACAGAGTAGTAGTTGGCCATTTTGTTGCAATGAAAAGCAAAGCCAGTGACTTGTGCACATACAACAAGTTGAGTGATAAGGCACGAGCATGATTGTTGAAGTTCCTCCCAGTGTTTAAGTCCTCTTGGAGGGACATGAACATGGATTTCAACAGTAGCTTACCCGAGAAACCTTGTGGCCATGATTTTATCCTCGTAGTGGTCAGATTTGTTGCCATATGATGGAATCCATACCCACAACCACGCATACCACTGCCGAAGAGATGGACACATATTTTAGGATAGTGTTATTTGACTACATGGGCTGTCAAATTTGAGACGTGCAATTTGCAAGTGAATCATGGAAAGCCCTCTTTGATCTGTTTGACACACATCAACGGATGTAGATTTCTCCTCACCCACGAATGGATGGAAAGATTCAATGGGTAAACCAAATTGTAGAGTAGTTATTTTGGATGTGCGTGGATCTTAGATGGATGATTGGGATGATTTTCTTTGTCCAACGGATTTGTTGTACAATAACTCTGTTCATGAATCTACGAAACTGACACCATATCTTCTCAACTATAGCCATCATCCAATGGTACCCATTCATCGGTGAGGAGCAGAAGACACAATCAGGCAGCTCCAGCCCATGCCTTTGCCAATCACATGGACTCTCTTCATCAAGAAGCACGTGAATACCTCCATGCAGTTTAGCAGCAAAAAAAGGTATATGCCAATGGTGGTAGATGTGTCACCACGTTTCCCATCATGTACAATGTGCTTTTGAGTACAAAGAAGGCAAGTCTCAAGACTTCCAGAGCAAGGAAGATCCCTAGCAAACATGTTGGACCATTTAAGGTCATCCACAAGATTGACGAGGTAGCTTATCATCTTTCTGTTCCAAAGATGATGAGGATCCATGACATTTTTCACGTCATTCTTCTTGGAGGTATGGTTGATCGATGCCATTCTACGCAATGGTTCCTTAGTGTGTGCCTCAATCATTCTCTCTCGAAAGGGATTAGCTTACACCCATCCCTATACTCTTTCCGCAGTGTATGAGAAAAGTGTACCTTTGTCCTACATGGCCAAACAAATCTCTTATTGGAAAGGACTCCAGTGCCCGGTGTTAGTGTATGTGGAAATTGTGCTCATGCACCATATCAATGTACACTAAGAGTGCACTTGTTGTACTCATTTGTCTTGTATGTCAAAGCACACCTTGCTTTTTGTCCTATATGGCCAAACATATATCTTCTTAGGAAAGACCTCAGTGCGTGGAACAAGTGAATGTGGCAAGTGCGCTCATGCACCATACAAAAATACACAAAGAGAGCACTCAGTGTGCTCATTTTTCTCATACATCCAAGCAAGCTATTTTGTTTTTCTTATATGGCCAATAAGTTTCTTCTTCGGAAGGAATGCAATGCGTGGTGTTAGTGTACGTGACATTTGCGCTCACAAACCATAGGAATGTGCAGTAATAGTCCACTCGGTTGTCTCATTTGTCTATATGTCCAAGTACACCTTGCCTTTTTTCTTATATGGCCAAACAAAATCTTGTGTGGCTATTTTTGCAAACGATCCTCCTTGTCTTGTCTATAGACGGTCCTTATTAAGACACAAAATGATTTGCCCTTATTGTTCCTAGTAACACAATGATAATGAGGTACATGGAGATGAATTTATAGCATGATTTTGTTTGCAAAAATAGCCAAAAATTATATTCTCTTTCAATGTTGTTATGCAGAAGACAAGCACAGTTTGAAGACCTTCTACTCGCAAACAAGTAGAAGTGAGGTAATCCTTCGAAATGCGCCACGCCGCGTTTATCCCTGACCTGAATTCGCTTGCTTGTATCGTCGCTTTGGTTCTAGCACTTGGTCTAGAGACGGTCCCCGGTGTACAGGGGTAATGTATGTTGCGAGTGCACTCATAACGAGTACAGAAGTACACTCATAACACACTGAGTTTATGACCGACACATTCCAAAGTGAATGTTTCGCTTGGTTGAGTCCTCCTTGATGAAGTACAAACTGTTAAGGTTTGACAATTCAGATGCAGACTTGAATTCCCAGGTATAGATGATGGGATGTGCAACACCCGACCTGCCTGGACTGAGAGGGTGCAATTTGTCGACGGCCACATACACTTTATCATTGCAGTCTTGTTCTGCTAAATGACAGAAAAAACAAGGCAGTGATCACAAGACATCGATTTTAAGGAAGAGAGTTAGAGGTACACCATATTCTTATATGTTCTTTTCTAAACAAAAAAGAATACTAAAAGAAGTCAATGTTTACAACATGAGAGGATTTGACACGTCGAGAAATCAACATAAGCCTTCATCCATTCCGCCAATGATGTTTTCTGCACATAGTCGAATCGGAAGCGAGTTTACATTATGTTGTTGAACTGGCTACAGCTCAGCTTGTCAACAAAACACGTAAAAAAATGAACAAAAATTAGCCTAACGATACCTGGTTCCATTTTTTTCTTTCCTGTTTCTATTCGTTGGGTCCCCACTAGACACGAAAATACGATTTTTCACCACCATGTATGTGTGATATTCGCAGCTGTGAACATCAAGAACCATAAACTTATTTAAACAAAGGGCATCACAACCCATTTCCAATGTGAGCTTACATGTATTGCACACTAAGTGTGTCATAAGTGCACTTTCTCATTGAAAACAAGTACATTGGTCCACGTACACTATGTCGCACACGAGGGGGTCTTAGCGACAGAACGTCATCCCCGGATCTCGGACACCAATCATGTCAATAAATAAACAGCTCATTGGGAATTTGTATGTCAGAATAACATGATGGTTGTCATGAATCGATGCGGATCGACGACTCCTTGGCCATCCGATTAGACAGATCGAAAAGAGAAAAGACATCTAGTGTACAGGGACAATTTGTGCCTCAATACATCAGCTTTATACGAAAGAGGTTTGGAATTAAATACAAAATAGATTGAGTAATTGTTGTGAGAGAGAGAGGGGGGAGGAGGGAGAGAGAGAGAGAGAGAGAGAGAGAGAGAGATATATATATGTTGAGGGGGAGAAAGAGAGGGAGGGGAGGGGAAGGAGAGAGAGATAAAGAGAGAGAGAGAGAGAGAGAG
>SZWC01004159.1:138694-177566 GCA_023375785.1 Penium margaritaceum
GAGAGAGGGAGAGAGAGAGAGAGAGAGAGAGAGAGAGAGATTTAGTAGGAACAAAGCTGCAGGAACACAATGTTTGCATGCATTGCTTGTAGAGTGCATGGTGTTTTTATAAAGTATTGGAGAACACATGTGGAGCGCACTAGGTAACTAGTGTTTGATTTCCCCATCATTAGGCACATGTGTCTTCTTGCATACTATGCGGCATGAGGAACAATTCAGCAACTGACCATAATTTATTGCAAGTGGCAGCCAGTATGAGGTACTTGGGCTCCTCGAACGTACATATGATAAATGGGTTCTGAAGGAATACCTCGTGAACTAGGTCGGTTGTGGAATTGAACACAAGAACTAGGAGTACAACTGTTGCATCCCAGCCGTCATGGTCAAGGAATTTTGGCAAGATCGGGCTATCATTTTCTATACACGTGTCCCCATTGGCACCAATGTAGCACAGTCCCCATGCAGGGAACCTTCGCATGTCATAGTACAAAAATGAGTAGAAGAGTGGCAGTCTCACACGCATGGAGAAGTCCGGGCTACTGGTTGCAAGGTTTCTCCACACGAGAGGGAGAGGAAGAGTTAGATGTGAAATTGTTTCACGTAGACGTTCTTGATCTATGTACAATCTCGTGCTCATGAATGATATCACTCTCAATCTTTTGAATATCCTCTTCCCGTGCAATGGTACATGATCCAATGGATGCACTTAAGGCTTATTGATTTGACCAATAAAACATGTCTCGTTCTCCCTCTAACCAATCAGGACCCTCTTAAAAAAGGGATGGTTCATAGTAGTGGGGGAGGAATGTAACAACCATGGCACAGTCTATGCTTCTTTGTTGTGTGACATAGACCAGCGCCATTATCTTGAATGGTCTGCCATATCATGTTATGGTTGAAACGGGGACCATTACCTAAATCCGTATGACTACACGGCAAGAATTCCCTGCCTCTTGACCAACCTCGTGAACAAGGAGATTTACAAAAGCTGCCTGCTTGCAAAATGACGACAACATCATGCTACACACAATCTAGCTATCCCTTGAGGCATCACAACCTTGCGTGAAAAAAACGCAAGCCCATTGTGATTATCCTTGGTGTGCTCCTCAATCGTAGGATCCCTCACGTCGAACCTTGCCATGGCGAGGAAATCTTGAGGGGCCATCGGTGGGTGTTCCAATGTGACCACCTGGCTGAGTTCTACCACCACTCGGTGGCATGGAAGTTTTGTAATTGTGCTGGCCATACCATGGGCCGAGAGTGATTGAGTGGAGGAAAGTTATCCCTCACACGCATGAAGATATTTTGCCACCGCTTTCCCATACATAACGATGCCTAAAATGGCGACTCCATGTGGACAATGGAAGAAAAAGGGTTGACTTGACAATAGAAATTAATCGAATCGAGCCGCTTCCACCTACCTAAAAAATGGATGGACAAATACTATCCTCCATCCTCCCCCATGGGTTGCACTGTCACAAGAATGGATGTTCCGCCTCAACTTCGGTTAGGACATACTTGCGAGATGAGTCCTTTGTGCAAAGTTTCACTTAAAACAAATAATACTCTGCATGAAAAACCCACTCAAATGCCAAGTACAATCTGGTCCTGAAGGCTCACTCACAAACAAAGGCCTGGGCCACACCCTTCTCTCCATGTAAAATGTAATTCATCCGCCATTTGTGACCAATTTACCATTTTGCATATGTAGCATCTGTTCCATGTTTCCACACCATGGTTTTTTTCCATCTTTAAATTTGTACTATTGTACCATGTAGGTAACAACGAAAAATGATTTGGTGAAAGTGTCGATTACCCCTTGCTTTGTAACTGTTGACTCTCATATACCCCGATATTGGAGCAATAAGCCCCAATTGCCCCTGCCTTGGAACTATAAGCCCCATCCGTCCTTGTCTGGCAATAACAAGCCCTACCCCTCCCCTCCCCCGCCGTTTCACCATGCTCGTAGAGTGATGCATGTTGCTACTAAAGCACGGCAAAATCAGGCATGTGGTGCTAGAATGCGACCCTCTATCACGGATGTCACGATGGAGGGCCGCGATAACATTGAGGAATGGGAAGGGTGGAAGGAGGCCCTCGTAAACCCCTCTCTCCCCTCCCGCAGGGCCGCAATAGCATTGAGGGATGGAGGGGGTGGGAGGAGGGATGGGATTGCCTGCCGACGTCCGTAGGTTGGCACTTCATCAACCCCTCNATGCGACCCTCTATCACGGATGTCACGATGGAGGGCCGCGATAACATTGAGGAATGGGAAGGGTGGAAGGAGGCCCTCGTAAACCCCTCTCTCCCCTCCCGCAGGGCCGCAATAGCATTGAGGGATGGGGGGGGTGGGAGGAGGGATGGGATTGCCTGCCGACGTCCGTAGGTTGGCACTTCATCAACCCCTCCCTCCCCTCCTGCCTCTTGCAGCCCACCAGCCTACCTGTCCGCCGGTCGAGGCCCTCGTAATGGAGGGCCGCGATGGAACGGGTAGCTGGTGGGCTGGCGGGAGAGGAGGGTGAGGGACTTCAATATGTTGACGCCGCATGCCATGCAACGTCGACATGCCGTCTCTCGATAAACGAGATGGGTACATCATATATTCTTCTAAACCTTAAACCCGCGTCTGTGCACAAGGGACAAATGAGGCTTCTTGTTGCAAGGCAGGGGGGGATTAGGGATTGTTGTTCCGTAATAGGGGCGAATGAGGCTTATTGTTCCGAGGTAGAGGGGAGTCAGGCTTTTACTCTGAAACAATAAATATATGGTCATCCTGTCCAAAACATTTTGTCCCTCATCATTTGAATGACATGGCCTTGACCATGGCTAGGGCTACATGCATGCCTTTGACATGTTGGAGCATAACAGAGAGACATCCCAACTAGGCCTGGAATCTACCCGAGGTTTGGGTATAAATGATGAGACGGGGGATGGTATCCTCGGTCGGCTGGGTTTATGTTAGGTCGTCCAACCCATATGTCTTGAATGGGTCACAGGCCTATGGGCGATTGTTACCCTACTGCTCTTTGATTTCGATATTAGTTGTTGTGACTGTGGTCGAAATTCGTCGAAAATGGTTTTTTAGTCGAAACTTAAGTTTTACTAAATTATTTCAAAGACTCATTCGTTGAATTCAAAGTGCCTGGGTCACTTTTTGGTTACCGGGTTCAGTTATGTTTTTCATAATGTTTGGCTAATTTTGGATTTGTTTTTCCTTTTTGGCGAGTGGTGGTCGACTCTCGCCGCCGACTAGCCAGACGAGGAAGCCTGCGGCGAGTCAACCACTCAACCGCTCGACCATTCAAATGCCCGAATGCGGCATTTCGAACGATCGAAATGACACAATTGCTCGGTCTCGTCGAAATCACAAAATGTCCCTGACGCGTCGTCGAAATCAAGGTATGCCTGCCCTGTTTTACGTCGAAATATAGAATATACCCAATTAATTAAAATGTGAACATTTTCTCGTCGAAAAAATTATGGCTCATCTCAATCGTCGAAATCCAAGCGCAGTAGGGTATGTGCCATACATGCACCAGTCCTTTAACTATGTGAATGGGAATTTGTATACGTACATTTGTGGCCCACCTCATATCGACCTAGGGATTTGTATGCCGATGGACAGAACGAATTTTGGCCACCTGTCCTAACTCTTGGTGTTCCGTTACCAAGGGTTGTTTTTCCATATTTGACCACCCTAAAAAAAAACCTCACTATTCTCATCCACCCCCCGACTTTCAATGAATTTTCTTCAACTGACCACTCACAACGTGGCGTCGCACGCGTTATTCAACCCGAGAGTCCAAAACCCAAGATATGCTCCATTATGTTTTCCACTATCGTATATACCATACTACCCCTTAATTCATACATAAATTAATTAATCAATAATTTGACCTCGGGCATAAAATGCTCCTGTCTGGTTCGGCAACGGTAGAAAGTTCCCCCATCTTTGAGCTCCATTCTTCTTGGGACAAGATAGACTATGGCGGTCGGCTTGTCTAGTCAAATATCGCTGTCGACGTACACAGATTTGAATGTTCAAGCGAGTGAACACTCGCTGACAGTGGTATTTTTCCCCAGGTGGGGTTCCAAGCGAAATATTTTGAATTTGCCCATTCATCTTCCAGTTGGAGTCTAATCGACAGCGGTTGAAAATTAAACCCAGCCTGGTTGAAATATACAAAATGAGAATTCCTTCATGAAAACCCGTATGAGTTTTGGAGGTAACACGGTATGGGTCTCTACACATTTGATACTTTTCATGAAGGCACACTTACTACTTATCATACATTATCCAGTTGTCCCAGTTCCTCAAGTTGTCTTATGCTCCGCACCTCGTCCATATGAACCACCTTCATTATTCTCAATGCATTACTTGGTTTTTGAGTGCAGCGGCGCTAGAGGGACAGCCGACAGATTAACCACAAGGCAAAAACCTTGCGCAAGACTTCAGATAATCTCTGTCCTTCAGAGTTTGTAGAAATCACGAGAATGATTGTGCACGGAGTGATCACACCTTGTGAAACGCATACACAACCAGCAAATTAGTCTAGCGATGGAGGATAAGCAATACATGATCGATGACAATCTCCATGTGAACCAAGCGGCAATGACAACCTTCTCGATGAATGATGTTGTACCACCAACCCTAAATAGAAGGACTCATTGGGCTTGACGAATCCCTTTTCCCTGTTGTTACCCACTAAGATGACAGCTGGCAAAATTAGAGGCACCAGCAGACAAGCTTGCATCAACAAAGACCTGTACCAGAAGCTCTCATGAATCCAAAGCCCCTACACCCATCTCCTCCAGCAACTCAATGCAGCGACGGAGGAGCTTCTGTATACCCCTGCGTAGGAAGAAATACTCACCGAGAGAAATACGCAAAAGCCCCACATTTGACCAGCACTTCTTTAGTCACTTGATCCTGCAAAGATTTAAAGGAATAATGGTTTTGATGTGGCTGATGAAATTTTGAGTGTACTTCAACACTGCCAGGGTCTTTTATGATAAAAAGAAATTTGATCTTGTGGCCTAAACCTTCCAAGGCACAGTTGTAAGTTGGTCTTAAAGACCATCCAGCGGAAGTTTGAGACAGGCGGAGCCGGATCAATGGCTCGCGCGACCTCTCTCATGTCACCGACCATAAGCGAACTACCTCTCGAATTCATCAGTCCAACGAGGTACGGGTCGCAGACTCCACAAGAAAGTTTGGCGGAATTCACATGCAACGCACTCGCATGCATTGGAAGGACGAAGAAGAAGTATGATGCATGGTACAAATTTCAACGCTTCACTCAAAAGCCCAGCATGGCAAAATGTGTGTAACATTTCCACAAAACCATCACTAGCAATGATCTCGTCCCTAACAAACTATGTTTCTACTGCAGCAACAGCCTCAAGCATAACATCTGATGAGCCTTTGCCAAATTCAGCAGCTAGGATTGCCTTCCGTAAATGATCATCGCAGGTAATCACATCAATAGTGCTAGCTTCAACACTCGGACGCAGGAATCCCAGTGTTGCTGAATTTTCAACCATGATTTATATCGTGGTTGAGGGAAAGCACGGTCCACAAAACCATCATCGTGAAAAAAGTGGAAACGATATTAGCAAGCCAAAAAGGGGAGGAGAGATGCAGAGAAAAATAAAGAGCCGGGAAACAGTAAAGGGCAGGAGGAGACAGCGAACTCCCTGTCTAGCCGAACAAATGTGCGCCAACCGGTTGTCCATTTGAACAACTCATAAAGCCACAGACGACGGTCTTTTATACCACAAAATTTGGCCAGGGGTATAAGGAAAACCAACTGCACATACTGCCATAGGCACAATCGAGGAGTTGCAAAATTCACAAAACGTTAATGACACTAGTGGAGGGAGGAACTTCCCACGCTTATATAGATAAATTCATGGTTTAATAGCTGGGTTTGCACATTGAACCAGGGGTTTTTGATGGATGAAGCATCGATGGATGACTGCAATTCCGGTGGCTTTACGAAACACTCCCACTTAAAACTGGAGACCTACACAACACAACAATCCCGGGACTTGCCCACTGAATTTAAAAAAAATATCCTGGGGCAAAATTTCCCGTACCAACGTTACCCATGGGTAGACCAAAGCAGCGGAGTAGTCTATGCCAGCATCAATGGCAGAAAATGACGTGTGCCTCTGATTGGATGACCGTGTAACGACGGATATAGACGTAGAGGAAGCTGCAACAGTCAACAAATAATACATGGAGCCCATTCTAGTTTTTGTTTCGCAGTACCTAAAATGTGGAGCACAAGCATGGCTTGTCTCCCTGGAGACTGGAGAAGCACAGAAGATCACACCAGCATACGCAACAACATCGGCACTGATGCCCAAAGAGTTCATAACCATTTTGGAGGGATTTATATCCCTTCTCGGGGAGTGACAAAGTACCTTAAGAGCTACCTCCACAACGAGACCTCGATCACTTAATAGATTTGAAGCTAGGCAGTTAACCAGTCCTCAACAGAAACTGTCAGACAAGCAACCACAAAGTTACTTAACTAAAACAACAGCTGGATAAGATGCTTCATAAGGTGTTCATCACGCCATCCACATCACCTTACGCCGTACCGGTACTTGTGGTATGAAATAAAACCGACGGATGTGCATGGGTTACCGTATGTTGAACAACATCATCGTCAAGAGCCACTAACCCCTTCCATGAGCAAATATGCTTCTTGACCAACTTTACACGTCAATAATCTTTACTAAAAACGATCTGCGCAATGGCTATCATCAAATCTGCGTTTCTGGCAATAACACAAAAATGACATAATTTTGTACCAGGTATAGGAACGTTGAGTTCACAATCATTTAGTTCTTACTCAAATATCCCCCAGTAACATTCATGGCGGCAATGAGCAATATTTCTGCCTGTGTCCCGGCAAATCTGTCCTTCTCTGTCTTGATGACATCCTGATGTACAGCCGCACCACGCAAAAGCACAATGCACATGTTCAAATACATCTCATTTCCAATTAACAAACATTGGAAATTTATAGAAAACTAATGAAGTGCGGTTTTGGTCACTGGTTGATCAAGTTTCTGGGCCACATCATTGGCGACAGATGCATCACCGTTTATACAAAGAAATGGGGGAAATCACTGTTTGGCCAATGCCAACCAATGTTCAGGGCGTACGGGGGCATTTAGGATTATACAACTATTGTCATTCCGTAAATGACTATGCTGGAGTGTGGGGGCCTCTCTCAGATCTGACTCATAAAACCAATTAATGGAGTTGGGGATTTAACGAACAAGAAGTGTTAAACTCTTTGAGAAACACCTTGACCTCAGGGCCAGCCCTACGATTGGCACACTCACAATGTGATGGCCACCAGTGCATTTGATTAGGCAATCGTAATCTTTCTCCTCCAAGACAGTAGCGATAGGGAACATCCGGTTGCGTGTATGTTGTGGAAACTGCACAGATCGGAACTCAAGGGATGCACATAAAGGAAAGATTGGCTTTTGTGCACGCATCAAAGACGGAGCGGTGCTATCTCAAATGCTGACGATGTAACATCTGCACGGATCGCCACACACTAGAATACTTAAAGATTCAGCAGAATCACGGCCATTGACATGCTCTGTGGATGGAGTTCCTTAGGGTTAACTTCAACAACGACATCGTTTTCTGTCCTGGAAAGAGGATTTTAGTTTATGCTCTAATTCAGCAATTGACTTAATGGCCGTGATCAGCACACTTCTTGTTGAACAAGACCCATACATTGTGCGGCTGTTTGTGAAGGATTGCAAGGAATTTGGTGAGAACGACAAACCCAAGTTCTTGTTTGAAAGCCATTACTGATGATGGTGATTCACTCGCCAAGTTGTCATACCACCGAACGAGGATTTACGATGACTTCTATTGGAGGAATGCCACGACAACTGACCAAGGGGACAAATTGGTGAGGACAAGATGATCAATAAATTGGTGAGGTATTAGGGAGGGGTAAAATGCAGACTGGTTTACTAGCATTGTGGAAATAGTGTGTCACATTTGAGCAGCAAAAGAACTCGTCACTTGAGGGCACCATGATTGGTCCAACCACTCCTTGTCCTAACAGGATTGTAGGTAACCACCAATCTGGAATTCGTGAGAGGAGTTTCCCTTTTACTCGAGTGATGTGACGTCATCCTTGTGGT
This sequence comes from Penium margaritaceum, assembly GCA_023375785.1. NCBI lineage: Eukaryota > Viridiplantae > Streptophyta > Zygnematophyceae > Desmidiales > Peniaceae > Penium > Penium margaritaceum. Next base: position 146,882 of record SZWC01004159.1, read on the forward strand.
GGTAGGAAGGTGCTATAAGATGTCACGTCATACTAACAATGACCATCGTTTTTGCTGAAGGAATAGCATAACAGTTTTCTAACCCCATCATGAGGCTACACAATGTACCACAGACCATGATCAGTGGCAGAGATGACCAGTTCACCAACACATTGAGGTGCAAACTAATGATGAATTACGATTGTTGGATCCAACTATATATGGCGTTCGATCCTCACACCAACAGGCAAATGGAACTGAGTAATGAGATGCTCGAATATCTTCTCCGAACCTTATGTGAAATAATTGGAACATCTTGGGCAACAACACTGCTGATTGCCAAACTTGCATTTAGCTTGGCAACTTCTACCGTAAGGGGAAAAATTCCATCAACAATGAGTTATGTAAAACTTCCCGCCACACCGGCAGGACAATGAATCCAAAGCAACATTCACGTGGTCAACGTTCACGGAAAGGACCTCTCTTACGTGTAGGAGGAGACACACCAGCTCGTAACGACACGGGGAAGGATGAAGTGAGTCGTAGACCAAAACCACAGCAACCACATATTCAACGCTAGTGATCACAACCTGCCCAGCTCAGCGAACATAAAATGATGTAGAGATGACTTTGTGAAACTCAAATCCCAATGGTTGGGCCCGTCTGGGACCAATTGAACAAAAACCTCTGATTGTTGCTTCCCAGATAGCATGGCCACCCATACGATCTTCCACGCCGGCAAGCTCAAGCACTATGGGGACCCCAGGGAGAAATTTCTTGGCAAAGATGCCGGTCCTCTACCTCGGATCCATGTAGATGGACCCACCGATTACTTGAGCAAGGTCATCCTTCGACACCGACGCCGTGGAAAAATGGTCAATTTTTTTTCGAGTGGCACGTCTACGGCCCCCCGCACAACAGATGGAAGCCCTACAAAAAATCCTCAGAGTCGTCAATTGTATGACTGAAGCTACTTTTGAGGCCATCGGCCCACATCTACTCATGTGCCGAGACGTTGATGAAAACCGCGGACGGGAGGGGGGGTGTTAGGTACAATAGTCTATAAGCTCGACGAGTGGGCATGTCTGTCCCTGTATTTGTGGCCCACTGCACACCTACCTTGGCATTTTTTCGCCGAGAGCTATGGGCTTGTTGGGCATCTGGCCTAACTCTTGGTGTTTTGTTCCCGAAATTTGCCCACGTATTCGACCACCTCGTAGAAAGCTGAGAGAAGTTTTACGAATTTCATCCACGTTTGATACTGTTTATTGTCTTATCTGTAGCGTTGGACTTTTATGAAAGAGGGCTCCGATATTCTCGAAACTCTTGACATATCCGCAAAGTTTCTCAAAACATCGATAAAGTTCACTAAAGATCCAAGGTGTACGTCATTTTATTTTCCGCTATTGTATGTATGTGTTGGACAAACTTGACCCTAGTCTTTGGTAGTAAATTTTATGCCAGCCATTGATCATGCAACTACCCTAAGTCCCCATGTCAGCCTCTGCATCGCACTCGACCCTTGCAAACCACCCTTTTTGTGCTTGACGTTATAGTGGTTGGACGAGATGAATGAAGGGTCAAAGATTAGCGACTATTGCAGTCCGGGCGCAACCGGCCAGGCTTTGAGGCCAACGGAGTATGTAAAAGGATTTTGCACTCCAAGGACTGCCCTTATTTTTCACAAGGCGCATTTGTGCAACACCATAGCTGAATCGGGAAAATGGCCCATCTACTCTTGACTTGCAGTATTTGTACTAGGTACTCGGTCAGTTTTGACTTCCTCGAAAACAATTTTTGCAGGTGAAAAAATGTTTAGGAGACAGAACTCCCCCTTCGTTGAAAATGAACCCCCCCCAAAGCACCGCGGTAGTGGGGCCTGGGAGGTTCCTGGCCACTAATAAAATCCACAAGGGTAAATTGATTAGATAATCCTAATTTTGGCTTTCTCCTTATACAGGTGTCCTGTAGCCCTTTAAAGGTTGAAACCTACCCAGTTACAGGACTATCGAAGACTCCTACTTGGTTGCGGTGGTTGAAAATGTACGCTGACCTGAGCGGCCTGGAAAGTCCTTTCATAATCAAGAGATGCTGGCTGTTAGTGACGGAGCCAATGCAAAACATTACTTCTTGAAGTTGCAGGTGGCATTAGCATAAAAAAGTTCACACCGGTTCGATCGAAGGTCCCTCCCCCTCCCTCATTGTCCCAATAAAACAAGACTGTGTGAACTGTGTAGAATATATTGCCTAACTCATCTACTCGGAATTACATCCCTGGTTAAAAGGTTGCCGTTAGCATGGCTTAGTGCGTGTAGGTTTCACGTCAGGTGGGCTTTTAGTAAGGACAAGATAAACCAGCGGATTGAACGATTGATCAGCGGTGTAGCAGGAGGGCCGGTTTGGCCCTCCCTCCTCGCTGAAGCGAGGGGTGGTTGTGCACCACCCCTCGCGTCAGCGAGGGGTGGTGCACAACCATGGTGGTGCTGGCCGATGGTCAGCACTTCGACGGCCGCCAGCCAAGTGACCCGCCGGCCACCAGCCGGCCAGCCACTAGCTCTCGATCGCAGCCTCTGCCGGATCGGTGGCTGAGGAGCTACAAGGGCCTCGAGGGCGAGGCCTCGTGGCCTCGTACCCTCGCCACCGCTCGTCCTCCTTGCAGGCAAGCGAGCGAGGACGAGGGAGGGAGACAAAGGACGAGAGATGAGAGGTCCGAGAGAAAGCTAGCACGAAATCGCCAGCGTCCCTCGCACACGACGATTTCATACGAGAATGTCAAAAACGTAAATTAAACTTTGTTTGCAACAAACTTTGACATACATAACAAAATAGCTCGTGCAAACACACGTGTTTGAGGTAAAAACTCTCGGTTTGGATCCCAAAACTAGGGACAAGGTTAAAAACGGAAATGGGCCTCCGGAGACTCAAAATATTTGAGTCTCCTTGCTCTGGGTTGTTGATGACGATTGTCCCTCAGTCCTATGAAGGGGGCAAAACCCCTGATGCGGACTGTGGACGCCATATTGCGAACTCCGACAATGACTTTAGAGTAGGAGCTAGAGGTTATGGCCCGTTACAGTGGTTCTTGAAGCCAAACGACCCCCGCAACCAAGGGTTTGATGGAAATGGCGGCTAAGTCATATATAAAACACCGCCGGTAGCTGCAAGCAGTAGTACAAATACCAGAACAGATTACGTCGTTGATTCTAATCCGTTTGAAGCATCAAAAAGTGTATTCGAAAGCTCTTGTAGAGCTCTACTTCACCCTTCAAGCTCTCTTGAGCTTCTCCTTAACTCCAGGGAGCCAGGTGGGTTTTTCTTGGACAGGGTGGGGAGTACCCATCCCAAAAAACACCAATTTGCCTCCGTTTCAAGGTTCCTTCCCTCCCTCCTTCATCCAAAAATTGGGACAGCATTTCTTCCCAAGGCTAGGAACCCTCACAATCTGAGAGTACCCTAAAAAGGGGGAGGAGAATACCTTGAAGGTTTTTGGAAACTTACCCAACGCCGCCGGCTCAAGGAAGACATCGCTAAGGGGCACGCATGCGCAAAGAAGACGCAAGAGGAGGGCAAGGGAGACAAGAAGATAAGTGGAGGATGAGAAGTTAGAAGAGGGAGCAAAGGAGTCGCTAGGACTTGCTAGAACTCATTTCCCATTCTTTGTCCTTGTTTTGTGAGCGGCACTCACATTTTGTTTTTGTCATTCCCTTGTATTCTAATTTTCTTTTTTCCTATATTCTAGTAGCTAACAATTGCCGTGAGTCATGGCTTAGGGAGACTAGTTTAAAAATCCACGTGATTGTGCTAACCGTGGCGGCCTAGGAAAATAGAAATAGATTCTATGCTTACCTCACCAATTGTGAGAGCAAGTTCAATTAGGAGGCGATACCTCCTTGACGTGTGGGGTGATCCTCACATTGCCTTTATGTGAGAGTTGCATGAGCGATGAGATGGGAAGTGCCAGACCGTCCAAGGCCAACAAGGGTAAGGTGGTGACGGCCTCACCACACGTCCTTGGCGGACTCCAAATTTTGGGAGATATCATCCCAAGCACGGTTGCCAACCCAAAGGCAACCGGTGCCAACCTTGGTGACACAGAGAAGCGTGCAGAAGCCAGAAAAGTGCTTGACAAACACGTCGACGTGCACGTGGGCGACCCCCATGCGACAGACAACGCACTCGATGAGGACCACCCGGGCGTGGACCCCGACGAAGAGCACAACACTGACGATGACAAAGGCAACAAGGATTGCGATCATCGCCATCGTCGTGCGGCGATCGTGAGCCGGTCGCTCTAGAAGAGTAATATTCTTTCGGATCGCCTAAAATTGCCAACTGCAGCGAGGCTGCCAAGAGCACCCAAGGTGTCGAAAGCAGCCATGCGAAAAGTTCCTGGGAGAACGATCTAGACGACATCGCCGCAAAGGTAATTCGCGATGACCGCTGCAGGCTTGTCGAGTCGGCTGCCGAGGCGACGAGTCGACTCAAGATCACCACCAACGGTGGAAACACACCACCACGCGGAGGAGTGGGGACGGATCCCCCTTCCTAGGATGTGTCTCCGATGGGACAAACCAACGCCCAGGCGAGCGTCGTCGTGGACGATAGCCTTTTTGGAAGGTGGGACTGCTCGGAGGTTTGTACACAACTCGTACCCTCCCATAGTGGGTAAAGGTGCACGGACAACACGAGGCCCTTGAGGCTATCACCGATGCTCCGACGACATCACAGCTAAATTTTTCATTCACCAAACAGTTGGCCCACGTTGGGCAGAGCATCACGGACCTTGACCAAGACCGCCAGCTGTAGCGCCTCGCCGCTCTCGAGGCAAGCCGCCGATGCAACGACCTTGACAAGGCTTTGCAAAGCGTGATCCAGGTATAGATGCAGCAGTAGTTACAATGTGCCACAGGTGCTCATGCCACCGCTAGTGGCGATGAGGACCCGCCGGCCTCGACGACCCGGTCATGAACATGTCCTTCCTCCATAGTGTGGAGATCTTTTGGAAGGGCATAAAGCTGACCGACTGGCTGAATTGCATGGAGCACATCCTACGCGTTCACAAGGCTCCACTCAGACAGTGTGGCGACTTTACCACGACGCGGCTTGAAGACAAGCTCTTCAAGTACGTGGTCAAGGAGTGTAGTGTGCAGAGGCCTCACCTTGAGTGACAATCCATGCCGTGGAAAACCTTCTGTCAATCATGCGTAAGGAGTGTACCCAGTGTGAGGAGGCACAGCGCGCCTTTCAAGGACTTCACGTAGCTGAGTGACTCACTTGAGGCCTACTTGAGCGAGTTAATCGCGCTCGTGGAGGAAGACGAAAGCTTCACCAAAAGTGATGGTACCCAGACCTTCAAGTACCCAGAGTGCTTACTACTGGAGTACTTGCACAATGGTCTTACCAGCGAGAAGCTGAAGGACAAGACCACCACGACTGCAATAGGCTAAGCTTGGACAAGCTAGAGGGCGTTGCGAGACTACATGAGCAAAGTGTATTTGAAAAACCTAAAGCACTACTCAGATGCATGGCCGAACGCACATGCACAGCAAGGCCACGATGCACACATAGATGCTGCAGGGGCTGGAGGGAAAGCCGAACAGCGGGATGGGGCCAAGGACAAGCAGCCTGCAAACCCCCCAGCCAAGAAGACTAGTGGGAACAAGCCCCCCAACCACAAGCGTGACCGCGGCAATGACGAGCTGCAGGTGGCGCACGAGCATCACAAAACAGCCTTCCGCGAGGGACTGTGCCACAACTACATGTAGTCCCAACATTTTAGGGCTTGGTGCCCTAAGGCTGCTAGCGGTGGAAAAGAGGCCAGAGTGTTGGCTGGAACCGTATCACCTCGTGGGGATTCCGCAACATGTGGCCGCGGACAGGGCCGTGGACAAGGTCACGGGCGGGGTAATGGACATGGCCGTGCAAATGGACAAGGCCGTGGTGCGGGTTTTCCCCACCCGTGAGTGACGCTAGTAGGGACCACTAAGGGGTAAATGTGGAACGCGAGATGGCTTCATGTTTTCAGGTGAGGATGTAAAACAATTTGAAATTTTGATGAGTTCAAATTCTCTTTTGGTTTCTCCCCCTCCATTGAAATTCATTCTACACTTGCTAATCGACATTGCCCACCAAGCTTGCATCACCAGACAAGATGCATGAACAAACCTGCTTAGTGGCAGCGACACATCCACTGTGCATGAATTGCGGGACTCAGTGATTGAAGCAGACGACATGAAACAATTGAGCTCAATCACGCTCGCGGTACCCTTAGTCAACGATTTCAACCCAATCAAATTCAAGGACTGGAGGATGTTTTCCAAATTTACACGTCCCTACAGGATGTGGAATCGAGTGGGTGAATCATGGGAATTACAACGCCTGCCGTACCGATGCTCTGTTTATCACAATCTCGGCTTGCCGTCATTGAGCCTATTCACTCGGAAGAGTGGAGATAACATGATGATGCAGTTCAAAGGACACCTAGCTAGTGCTCCCGTGAACGTACTTACTGACACCAGAGGAGATCACTCCTTTGTCATCCTTGGCTTTACCCAACATGTTGGCCTAAATTTTGAGCCATAGAATGGCATAATTATTGTTGATTAAAACCGTATGGTACCCGTGATCGGTACCTATAAAGCAAAATGTTTTATTCACGGATACATGCAGAGTGTCACGTTGAAGATACTGAACCTTCTTGACCCATTTTACGTGGTACTGGACAATCTCTGGCTCTGTGAAAGCAAGGCTCTAATGTGCTTTGAATAAAAGCATTTTTTTCTCCGAAAAAGACAGTGTCACTTTACGTTGATTCCGAGTTCAAAATTGTCATCCACCCAACTCAAATTCCATGCCAGCTTTTCTGCAATGCAGGTCAAGAGATGTATTCGACAAGGTTGTTGATACTTCTTGGCCCAACCACATAGAGTTGAGGACGACATGAAGGAAGACACGCCACAAAAGATCAAATCTCTTTTTGTGGAGTTATTGGATGTATTCCAAGACCCACCGACTCGGCTTCCGCCAGAACGATACATGGACCACACGATTCCTGTACAACCGGAGGTGACTCATCTGTTCAGATTCATCTATCGCTTTAGTCTAGCAAAAAGGTGAGAGGACGAATGCCAAATCAAAGAGTACCTTGTAAAAGGGTGGATTGAGCCAAGTAGGTCGCCGTACTGTATGCCGATCCTTTTTGTGAACAAAAAGGATGGTGGTTTACGCATGTGCGTAGACTACCGTGCATTGAACAAGCTGACGGTGAAAAATCGATTCCCCTTACCATAGATTGAGGACCTGCTTCACCAACTCCAAGGGACAAAAGTATTTTCATCCTTGGATTTGTCTCAAGGGTATCATCAAATCCGCACCACGGAAGATGATGTGTCCAAAACAAGATTTTGAATGCACATGGGACACTATCAGTTCTAGGTGTTATGCTTCAGGCTAACAAATGCCCCGGCAACCATCTAAGGAGAAATGAACCGAACGATCACCAAGAAACTTGGCCAGTTTGTCTTGGTTTACCTGAATGACATCCTCGTATTCTCTAAATCCACAAAAGAGCACATAGAACATCTGTGCGAAGTCCTCGCATTCCTTTGGGAACAGAAGTTTCACGCAAAATCGAGCAAGTGCAAGTTTGTATAAGATGAGCTCGAATACCATGGACACATTGTCGGCAAGGATGGTATCGGTGTCGACCCACAAAAGGTCCAAGCCGTGGTAGACCGGCCACATCCGGGAAAATATTGGGCAGATTCGGTCGTTCCTCGACTTTGCAAACTATTACTACGGTTTATGCAAGGGTACTTGACCCTGATAGCATTGCTAACCAGGCTCACATGAAAATACGTACATCTGATTGTGAAATTTGCCTTCTCAAAGTCAAAGAGCTTCTATCCATAGCGCCCATCCTCGCTCTCCCAGATCCATCGCAACCGTAGGAGGTTTGATGTGATGCATCGGTAATACGACTCAGAGCTATCCTCATGTAGAATGCTCATCCAATTGCGTTTGAGAGATGGAAGCTCATCCCCGCGGAAACGCGATACACGACTGGGGATTAAGAGCTCCTCACGGTAGTACACGCTTTCAAGATGTTACCTTGAGGGTGACCAAACGGGTGTGACGGTCATGACCGACCATAGCCCATTGATGTTTTTCCAAATGAAACCGAATCTGTCAAGACGACAGGCGCGTTGGAGCAAAAACCTGAGCCGATTCTCGTTCACATGGGAGTATCGTCCATGACGCATCAATGTGGCCGATCAACTAAGCTAGCAGTTAGTGGAAATTAAAGCAACCACCGAGGTCGGTGGGTGTTTAATGGCCATTGCGATAGAAACCGTGCAAACTCCAGAGCCCGGTGTACCTCTGCAGCAACCACCTCGAGATATTATCCACTATAATGGTTTTATTAACAGAATCCGGATGGGATACTTTGTGGATTCTTGGTTTCAAGACTCTCGAAACCTAGACATGTATGGATTGGTGGAAGTCGTAGGAATCTATTGGCACAGAGAACAAGTTATTGTGCCAGAATCAAGATGCCTTCAAGTTAAGATTATCTCCCACTTCCACGACCCAATGGTTGTAGGTCATGTGGGACCTCGAAAGACCGGACAGGCACTCTCGGACCACTATTGGTGTCCAGGATGGAGTGTCAATGCCCGGAAGTATTGCATGACATGTAATCCATGTCTTCGGAATAAGGCTAGTAACAAGAAGCTTGATGGACTCCTCCAACAGCTTCCCACTCCTGGGACTCCATGGGAGTGCGTATGCATGGACTTCATTACTAGTCTTCCGGACACGGCCCGTGGCCACGATGCAATACTAGTGGTTGTGGATCTCCTGACGAAGATGACACACTTCATTCCCACAATCACTGATATGAACGCAGAGGAGACCGCTTGCCGTTGATATGAGCGCATAGACTCCTCGTTACAAGAGACGAAGGGTCACCTTCAAGCTGATCGGCAACGATAAAAAGGCATATGCCAACAAAAGTCGCCGTGAGGTCTCATTTGACATCAGTGACAACGTGCTGCTTAGCAATAAGAATCTTGAGCTTAAGTCACCAGGGGCACGAAAACTTCTAACGAAGTGGATTGGGCCATTTCCCATCGCCGCACGCATCGGGCCTCCGGCATACCGATTGTTGCTTCCGTCGAGTATGAAGTTATATGACATATTTTATATGGACCTGTTGACTCCATACACGGTAGAGGGAACCATTCAGCCACCATCGGTAGTCCTTACTGTCGATGGCCATCACGAGGTTCTTTGCCAACTCTAGCACCGAGAACGTACTCTCCGGTCGTTCGTTCTTAGGGAATACCTCGTTCATTGGGACAGGTGTAGACATGAACATAACCCATGGGAGCCTGAATCTCGGTTTCCCACAGGGGTGGTCAGCGAGTATAGATTGACGCGTGTCAGGGGAGACCACCTAACACGGAAGAGTGAACAACATTCCCGTGGGGCGGCATTCATGGACTGCGACCATAGGAGGTTGGGGACGTCTAACATGGCTGTCACGCGGACACTCCAGACTAGAGGAGGGAGGCTGCTAGCCATGATGACCGACAAGCTACACCTCAGTGTAGTCCGCCTGGACACCCAGGCCAAGGGCCTTCGTTCCAAGCTCGCCACTCTGAACAGTACGAGTTGGGTGTCTAGGCGTTGAGTATGCAGTCCGCTGAGCCCTAGAGGCCAATGGTCGGAGACGACCGCCGGGCTTGCGAGAGTAGCCCGACGCAGAGATGCTCACCTCAAGCTACGGAGAAGGCTGTTGGGCCATAGCCGCAAGTGAAAAAGGTGCATGCACGGGAGTGGGTGTGACAGGGGAGACCAACACTGGCACGGTATCAGCTGTGCCCCGGCACTGGCACGGGATCTGGTGTGTCAGAGGGGACTGCCACTAGCACAGGATCAGATGTGCCAGAAGGGTCTGACACTGAATGGGATCAGGTGTGCCAGAGGGGACCGACACTGGCATAGGACGAGATGTGCCAGAAAGATCTGACACCGGCACAGGATGAGGTTTGCCAGAGGAGACCAACACTGGCACGTGATGAGATGTGCCAGAAGGGTCTGACACATGCATAGGATGAGGTGTACCAGAGGGGACTAATGAGGCTACTGGACCCACAGCCACGATGGCAGGATCGTCAACAGCCAGAGACAGGACCGCAGCTGAGGGGGCCCGGACGGACCCATCCGCAGGACTACCCTACTGATCTTGATATTCGATTAAAAAAAAATTGGTTCCATTTTGCTCGCCGAAAATTTTTTTCAGCGAATTTTCAAAGTACACCCTAATTAATTACATATTGGGCCTGGGCTCAAGAAATTCGTTGAAACCCGGAAAGTTGTGGGAAAAAAAAACGAGCGGCCGCTCATCTCCGATAAACAGCCGCTCGTCACTGCTACACGCCGCGAGAACCACAATTTCGCGTCACACCTGTCAGTCAGACGCGGCAAGCCGCGTCAGAATGACAGGACTGACGCGAATAGTGATGCGGCAAGACTGACGCGGCCACAAAAATCTCGACTTCACGGTGTTCGAGACCGACGTTCATCGAATATAAGGATTACCTTTTTTCGTTCAACGAATCCGAAGGTGCTACCTAAATAACATTTTCCAAAAATCCGGTGCTCAAAAATATAGATTCCCTAAATTATGGATTAAAAAAAAACGAATATCAAGATCAGATGGGTATTCTCCCCCATCTGACAAAAATAGCCACACAGGTAGGGACATGGTCAGCGGCCAGCGACAGAATGCTGGACAAGTCGCGGTAGGTGAGAGGCTAAAAGAAGAGAGCATCTTGAAACTCGACAATGCGATGGTGATCAGGATCCCAAAAGCGCCAGGCCTTTGATCGCGGGGAGATGGCGAGGAAGGTACACATGTGTCCGTGAGGTGAGACCTTGTACCCATGCTGGTCCTTAGTGTACAAGATGCAGGCGAGGGACCCCCAAACGCCGACGAGATGGAGATCAATGCGATGGCCGAACCACAACTCGTACAACGTGACGTGGTATGGAATTGGACCATGCGGCAAGCGGCTCTAAACCCACGTCATGTTGAAGAAGCCCTAAAAGGCAAATGACTCCGGAAGAACGCACTCAGATCGCATAGCACGAACCACATCCTCCATGGTGCGGTTTCAACGCTCAGGCACACCGTTTTGCTACGGTGTAGCAGGGGCAGAAAGTTGGTGAAAGATATGTGCTCTGCAAAGTAGACATCCATCTCGCCTAAGAACTCGCCACCACGATCCGAGCGGAACGTGAGCATGGTGTGATGAGACGGACGCTCAGCCATCACAAACCATAGGTGGACCGTCAGGGCGGCGTCACTCTTGTGGTGGAGGCTATAGACCCACGACATCCGAGTACAGTCATCGGTCAGGGTGAGAACATATCGACTTCGATTAGAGAGCGTCTCGACTAGGAGAGGACCGAGAAGGTACAAGTGGATCAACTCTAGTGGGCGCAATGTCCAAGAGGAAGAGTCAGGGTAAGAGCAGGGATGCATCTTATCCTGGGAACAAAAAAGACAATTGGTCTTGGGCGGCTTCTCAAAGGAAACTGCGTCACAACCGAGGGCTGGCTCAGTTCAATTGAGCTTAGACACACTGTCGGTGCTCACATGGCAGAGGCGACGATGTAACAAGCGCTAGTGCTCAGGGGAGAGAACACCAGTGATAAACACACACACAGAAGAGGGAGGAGGAGAAATAGAGGGAATGCAACGAAACACCTTACAGAGGTCATCAACAACAGAGGAACAAAGTACGATGGGGCATGTCTCAAGAGCAGTCAATGTGGCAGATTCAACAGAGTGCTGAATAGTGAGGCTCATCCTGGTGCATGCACGAACAGAGAGGAGGCTCAGCTCAAGAGCATGGACAAAGAAAACATAAAAAATGTACAAGGGACCAGACGGACCATCAAACCGCTCTACCTCAATGCCCTGCACAGGCAACGACTTACCAGACCCTGTGCAAACGGATTGAATTGATGCAACAATACCCAGCACAATGAAGTCACTACGATAGGTCATGTGATGGATGGCACCAGAGTCAATGATCCATGTGCCACTTGGCCTAGGACCAGTTGTTGAAACTCAGCATCATGCCACAGAACACTCTGCCTCTGCTGGACGCTTAGGACAGGACTTAGGACAACGACGAACATCACGGATATGTGACTCGTCAAGACAGTCAGTACTGTGAGATCCATCCTCATCGCAGGCCAATTGAGCTCCACCACAAGCATCATCACAGGCAACAGACGTAGTAAGACAAGTTGTTGCAAGACCACTCGAATGTGAGAACGCACTCGCAACTCCCCGAGTACGAAGCGCCAATAGCTGAATAAGCTTTGCGATCGTGCAATCCCGAGGGTCCATATCACAGTTGCCGCATGATGCAATGGACGCGTCTGCTAAAATTGTGGTTGTGGCGTGCCCCGATCGTGTGTCACCTGAGGAATTCCACTACACGTGCACCGCCTAAAGGCCATGCACGAGGCCATGCAAGTCCAGTCAAGGGACTGCTCACACTCCGTGTAGCGGTGACCGCCTCCACACTTGTAGCAGTGGAAAAAACGTCCATTACCATTATGCACCGGCTGCTACTGCTATTGTTGCTGTCTCTTCCTACGTTGTTTCTTCTCCTTCTTCCCCTATACGGCCGTTGCAACGCCCTGAGTGTGGCCACTCGGGATAGAGGAGGAGGAGGAAGCGGTGGAGGTGGGGCTAGTGAGCTGGGATAAAGGCGTAGGAGGGGTTACAATCATTGGTGTAACAAGTGGACTCTGCAGATGGGCGATAACGGCCTCATGAGGCGATTTGGTATTGAAGAAGTAGCGATGGGCCCACAAAAGCAGCCGAAGTGAATCCATCAACTCATAGAGATCAACCCAGTCGAATCCCATAAAGAGCTTCACGTGGTCCAAGTGTGTCCCCATCATGACGATGTCGAGTGCCAAAAACTGCGTCCCGCAACTGGTCCCAAGGCGCGTGTAAGGGTGCATCGCACGCCTCCATTAGTCAGCTGCAAGCTTTGTGGGACCCTCGCAGAGGGAATGAAACTCACGTAGTCAGATGACCCTCATAGCATGGGTCTCCGCAGAAAGAAGATTCAAGGCTAGCTCCCAGTCCTGACGCGGATCTTCTCCAATCCCGGTCCCGGTCTCACCCAAAAAGGGGCAAAATTCGACCACAGTCTCCCGTGGCATGGTGGAGAGAAGACTGAGCATCGCTCTTGCTACTTTCTAAACCTAGTGAGCATCGCGAGTCAGGTACTGAGTGTGATAGTAAGGCCAGACGACCTCAGAACTGGCCCACACCTAAAACAAAGTTTCCCAACAATCGAACCCCTCCTCGCTATCATATCGGATGGAGGTGTCTCAAAGTCTTTCGGTTGCTGCTCCGTAGGGAGGGCGACCTCAGACTCGGGAGATGGTGGACGGGGTATAGGGAGACCTCCAGTGAGAGAAACGCCACCAAAAGTGAACACCGCTGAACAATGTGCTTGATCCTGATGGAAAGAAGGTGGCAGGGTGAGAGGTTGTGACCCTAGACATAGCTCACAAATGCGCTCCTCAAGGACACAAACCTCATCCTCGTGTGTGTCATCCTTTATCTACCCCTCATCCCAGGCATCAACCTGCGATGATGGTTGCTGAGGCCGTAGCTGTGTACGGTATAGGCTGCTGAACAGATTGTACAGCTCCAGTAGATCCTCCAGGTGGCTGATGTGAGGCTCCTGAACGACCCTGAAGTAGCTCAGTAATCTCCTACAACGTATCGCTCTGTCATTGCTACTGCCAGCGTATCTTATCTTGCGTTCGACGAAGCTTGTTGATCGTAAGTGACTACGACCGTGGGCTCATGATGCCCGAAGAGGAGGAATAAGAGGGGTCTCCGAGACCCTTGCCATTGTCAAGCAATGGGGCAATTGACCTATTTAGTATGGGGCTAAACGACAAAGGTGCTCTGAACAAGAAACCAATAGCGTTTCTCAAGGAGTTGAAAAATCAAGAAAAAATCACGTTTTGACTCTGGAATTGCTGACATCAGCAAAACCAATAGTGACGCCAATGTTTTTTACGGTGGCAAATTTTACGCCAGGGCTTTTTTGGACGTCGCATAGACTCCTTGGTGGGAGTGACTACGTAAACCCTTTCCCTACGCAACTTTGTACTACCCTACGCAGGCCTGTGCAGCTCTACGTAGCCCTCTGTAGCCTTGTGTAGCCATGTGCAACCCTACAAAGTGCTACATACCTTCTATGCAGCTGCGCAGTAGTGCCACACAACAGCACTACTTTCTGTCGCTGTTGTAGCTGCCGCCACTGCTGTTGCACTGGTACTACTGCTTCTGTCGCCATTGTTGCGCTGCTCTTGCTGCCCGCTGCTGCTCATGCCACGGCTGCTACGAGCTGCTCCCGCCGATGCACGCTGCCACTGCTCGCAGCCGCTGCCTCGAGCTACTACAAGCTGATTCTCCCCTTTTTTGTGTAGAGATGGGCAGCCATATACGGCTGCTCCGGCCACCCGGTGCTATGGCTGCTGGAGTTGGAAACTGCCTTAGCTCAACCGGTGTGGTGGTGGGAATTTTGTGGTGATGTCGCCACTCCAAACAGTTGCAACAAGTCCCAGGATATGGTAACGGCGGTGACTCTCACTGTTCTTGCCGGTGCTACGTCTCTGCGGCGCAGCTCAACGAGAGAGATCCCGCTGCTCCAATACCATGAGAAACTGCTAGGAAGCTTCATAACGTTGTTATTGCTGACATGGCAATACTATCCAGTCAGTTGGCACACTAGCAAGCAAGTAGGTACAAGAAACAACAACATTCGGACTAGGGAGACGTGCAAAGTCTCATAAGCTCCAATAGCTTAGTAATGCGGAAAGAGATGACAACTGACAAGCACACAGCTTAAATACCTACCGTAGCTCATGGCGGGTGTCAGTTTGTCCTAAAACCGGCCCAAAACCACTATTTTGGCCGTGACTCTGTGCACACGTATCCAATCGCAAACACCTATTGCTGTTTTATCCATGCACTAGCTCACTGACTCATACTGTGACCTCTCAACTGGTGTAGATGCTCGTGCAATCGATTGAGTAGATGGACGTTGATGCCAACGGGACGCTATTCGGTGGAGTGGACGTGTCGCCATGCCGCCAAGCATGTGGTTCCCCTCTTCCTCGTGCTTCTGATATTGCACCCTCACACGACCAGCTCTGTCGGCAGCTATCCTTGGCTATCACGCCATCTTTTGTCGTAGCTGACTCGTAGGAGGAGTGTAGTCTGCGCCTGAGTTTGAGCTGCCATAACGCCTCGTAGCTATTTTGTTACTGATTCTAACTGTACGACAGCGTTTGTAGCGTAGTTATTTTGGTATGGTCTAGTTTTAAGGCAAAAAGGACAATGCCCGGGTTTTGGGATGCCTGCGTCTGGCAAGGCTCACCTAGGAAATTCTGTCGGACAGGATAATGTTAGGATTTTATTGGTTGGCTGGTTTTCTGAGTAACAAGCCTCATAGAGCTGAAGTGAGGCTAGAATTGGGAGGGGTCTTCCCATATGGGCTCCATGCCTAGTCGCTGTCAGTGTAGCCCAAGGTCATAGCTTACTCTGACCACTCGGCCGTGTCCATGCTCATGGCGCAGCGGGAAGCCAGGGTTTGTCCCATGTAGAGCAACAGAGGCAGAGTAAGTGGCTTTGGACATTGGTGCATGTGAGAGTGTGTGACTGCTTCGTTTTTTGGGTAAGTTACGTCAGCCTTTGTCGTCCATCACCTTGCATTGTGGCAACAACAACAACATTGCCGGTGTGATTGCCAACAACGATGGTGTCCACAATGCAGGCACAAAGTACATGAATGTTGAGTATCACTACGTGCGGGCCTTGTTGCATGAGGTTAGCATTTACATCGTGTGGGTCGAGACTATGAAGTAGCTGGTTGAAGTCCTCACCAAGGCATTGAAGCGTAACTCATTCAAGAAGTCTGTGAGTATGGTCTGATATCTACCCCGAATGCATGTGGTTTGACTCTCCAGCTTGCATGGGTTATCGTCGCTCATCCTCGTTACACATGTGATTCGTATGTTTCGCTCTTGCACTGATTGTTGGGTCAGGGAGCATGGGGGAGCATTACTTTTGCATGCTCATGTATACTGATGCCTTTGGGTCACGAGGGAGAGTTGTTGTTTTGTCCATGAACTGCCTCACTGACTCATACTATGACCTCTCGGCTGGTGTACATGCTTGTGCAGACGACTTAGTAGATGGACGTTCTTGCCGACGGGACGCTATTCGGTGGAGTGGACGTGTCGTCGTGCAGCAGAGCATGTGGTTCTCCTCCTCCACATGCTCCTGATACTCCACCCTCACACGACCAGCTCCATCGGCAGCTACCCTTGGCTGTCATGTCACCAATAGTCGTAGTTCACTCTCAGGAATAGTGTTGTCGACGCCTCTGTTTGGACAGCCATACCTCCTCGTAGTTCTTTTTCTTGCTAATTCTGACTGCTCGACTACGTTCGTAGCGTGGTTATTCTGGCATGGTCGAGTTTTTAGGAAAATTGGATAACGCCCGGGTTTTGGGATGTCTGGTGTCTGTCAAGGCTCATCTAAGAAATTCTGTCGAACAGGATAATACTAGGATTTTCCTACCTGGCTGGTTTTCGGAGTAACAAGCCTCATAGAGCTGAAGTGAGGCTAGAATTGGGAGGGGTCTCAGTCAGTTGCTCATTCTTCATTCCTAATCAGTCATTGCTTCATTCCAGGTGCTTTCTAGCGCTCACTCAGGCTCGCGCACTTTTGAGTAACAAACCAGAGCTCTCGGACTAAGACTCTAGTGCAGCAGAATGAGGGGGCAGACGAAGCAAAGAGCGTGGGTTCCCGCACGCTTCATCAACAACGCCATTGCTCCAACCTACACACTAGCTAGTTCCTTAGTCTGAACCTAGAGATGCGGAATCTCGAGTCGGACGCTACGACTCGTCAAACGCATAAGTCCGGCATTGATCGGTAGAAAGAGAATGCAAAACATGCAAATCGAGCTCAAGAGCCATTCCACCAAGAAAACTCCAACATTTGTACAAAACCCATGAAGCACCCCGACAAGCACCCAGGACGTCGTGGCAACTATCCGGCAGCTGCTGGTGGAAGGACCCACCACCCATCGATGCTTTGGCGCCAGTTGTGTCTGCATCAAGGATTTGCATGAGCATGGACACGGCCGAGTGATCACAGTAAGCTGCACAAATAGACGGGGTTGGCTCGCATCACAACAGAGGGCCTGGAGGGCAAGGCCTCGTGGCCTCGTATCTTCATCCCGACTCGCTCTCCTTGCAAAAATGAGCGAGGACGAGGGAGGGGGACGAGGGAAAAGAGACGAGGGGTGCGAGAGAAAGCTGGCACGAAATCGCCAGTATGCCTCGCATGCAAAGATTTCATGCCAGAATGTAAAAATCATAAATTGAAGTTCGTTTGCAACGAACTTTGACATAAAATAACAAAGAACTCTAGCGAATACACGAGTTCAATGTAAAAACCCCCGGTTTGGGTACCAAACCAGGAGTAAGGTTAGGAACGGAAATGGGCCTCCGGAGACTCGAGAAATTTGAGTCTCCCTGCTCTGAGTTGTTGATGACGATTGCCCCTCGGTCTTGCAAAGGGGGTAAGCCCATGACGCAGACTGAGAACGCCATTCTGCGAACTCCGAGGATGACTTCACAGCAGGAGCAGGAGGTTCCCGTCCGTTACAAGCTGTTACCGCTACTAGCCATGGTGCGACAGCACTCCGCTACAACCCCTGAATGTTTTGACGAGGGTTGCCCAAATACATTTCTTTAATGGTTTTGAGGGATTTTTGGGGTGTGAGGCTAAAGGATATAAAAGCTGATATATTTACGCAAGCATGAACATAAACCTGATACATCCAAAACCTAAACAATAACGAAGTTGTATCCAGCAATTTAAAAAAGAAAACAATGCCACATCCATTTTGATGGCCATGCCTGATCGACAACGTAAGTCGTAGATCGAGCAAAGCGAGGGGGGCGACATGTCATTTGCGCCGACGCGAGAATCGCGATAGAGAAAAGACACCTTGAGAAAATACATGGAAGCTTCCTAGCGATATTGCCACTGACTAGGCATCAGATCATGGTCATACAGTGACGACAATCACAAGCTGTTCACGTAATGGCAAGGGTCTGGCTAGGCGACGCAGGGCAAAGTGTCAGAATGCTTCAATAGCAGATAGAAATGACAAATGACAGGTCCATGGCATAAGTACCTGCCGCGGCGCATGGGGGGTGTCGCACGCGGCAGTGCAAGATCTGTCCTAAAACCGGCCGTAAACCATTTTTTTGACCGTAACTCAGCGTAGACAAGTCAGAATGCTACGCCTTCTGAACCTACAAATGCAAAATATCAAGCCGGACAATACGACTGGTCTCGTGCATACATCCGGCAACAAACGGTGGACACACAATGCAAAAACATGCAAATCAGGCCCATTGCCAGTCCACCGATAGAATTCTACAAGTTGTAGAAAAACTACAGAAGGTCCCAGATAGCATCCAGGACTCTGGGTCGACCTTCGATGAGCTCCGAGTAGGTAGTCCACCACCAGACGACGCCCCGGTGCCACCTGGGTCCACATTAGAGATCTGCACGAGCATGGACACGACCGAGTGGTCAGAGTAAACTGTACAGGTCGACAGGAACGTCACAAATCACAACACTCCCCCATGACCCGATGGTATGCATGTCCATACACGTGCAGCACTGAAACGAGTGCAAGGACGAGTGCAGATCTCGTCACGACACAAGCACAGACACACCCCGCACTCAACCAATCTCAGGCAAGGGGCGAAGCCCAACGGAACAAATGGCTACCAGAAACTTCCCGGGCGCAAGTGCCTTCATCAAGAAGTCAGCATGCTGCATGTCAGTGCAGACCCATATAACGGAGATCACGTGTCACTCCACTAGATCACGCACAAAGTGATGCTCAACCGCAATGTGCTTCATGCGAGCATGAAAGACACTAGAGTTCTCCGCAATGGCAAGAGCACTCTAGTTGTCATAGTGAAGCACAATGGCGGACACTGACTGACCCAACTCAAGTAACAGGCACTACAGCCACACTACCTCAGCAACCTCTATACCTAGAGCAACGTACTCTACCTCCAACGAGTTACGTGCAATGCAGCCCTGCTTCCCACTACACCAGGACACAGCGGTACCACCAAGCAGAAACACGTAACCGGTGCGACTGCATCCATCTGGACTCTAGGCCCAGTCGCTGTAGGTGTAGACGTCAGGAACCACCGAGCACTGCCGACGAAAGCAGAGTCCAAGGTACAGCATGGAAACCACGTACCGCACCATTCGCACAGCCACTTGGAGGGCTCTAGCATGTGGAGCCTACGAAATCTATGCAAGGAGGTTGATGGAAAAAGCGATGTCGAGACGTGTGGTAGTGGCCAGGTACATCAAAGATCCGATGAGGTGGAGGTACAAAGTCACATCCACTGTCTCCCCCAATTGTGTGGGATCTTCCAACTTCAGGGTGTCCTGTGCATCAGGTGTGAGAGATGTGGAGGCTGTGGGCACTACGCCAAGGAGGTCACTGAAGCGCTTCCCCACAATGCGTGCGTATTGGGCGTGGTGCAACATAAGCGTCCGGCGTCTGCGGTCTTATACGATCTCCATGCCAAGGACCACCATGGTAGGACCAAGGTCCTTCATCCTATAGGCATTCTGTAGGACCGCCTTGGCCTCCTTCACAGCCTGCATGGATGGAGACGCAATTAGGAGGTCGTCTACATAGACTAGGATGGCTGAACCACTCTAGCGCCTGTCGGATGAAGAGTGGGGGATCTACCTCGCTCTGTACATATCTCGCAAGAGTCAGAGTGCATGTGATCTCCTGGTTTGAGCACCGAGGAGACTTCTTGAGCCTGTACACGGACTTACGCAAGCGCCAGACCTTGTCACCTTCCCAAAAGCCTGGTGGATGGGCCACATAAATCTCCTCATCCAGAGAGCCATTGAGGAACGCATTGTTCACATCCATTTGGTGTAGTTCCGAGTCGTGCAGAGCCACCACACAAAACAGAGCGCGAGCTGAGGTCATGTGGCCGACAGAGGAAAAGGTGTCAGTGTAATTAACGCCCTCAATCTGAGAGTACCCCTTGATGACCAAGCGAGCCTTGTGGTGTTCCAGTGAGCCATCCGGCTTCACCTTCTTGCGAAAGACCCACTTGGCCTGAATGGCTTTCTTCCCAGGTGGAAGGTCGACTAGCTTGTAAATTCCGTGCTGTCGGATGGTACGAAACTCATCCTCGTAGGCAGTACGCCACGCGTTGGCATCCTCTGATGAAAGGGCCATCTCTCAGTGTGCCTGGATCAGGCACTAGTGAGGGAGAGCTCTCAGTGGCGAGTGCACACGCCTAAAAAATGGGCCTGACGACCATAAGGCCAGCTACTGCATCACAAGCGGCACGAAGCTCGCGAGTGACCAGATCGTGCCCTACAGGATACGCTAGATGTACCTCTGTGTGATGTGTATGGACACTCAGGCCGAGGGACTTTGTGCCGGGATCGCCATTTGCAACGCTGCGAGTGGAGCGCCTGGGTGCGAGACCTGACACTCGTTGGACTCCGGAGCCCAACGGTCGAAGACGACCACCGGGCTCATGCGAGTAGCCTGAGCTCAAAAGGCTCACCGCAGGCTTAGAGACAGGCACGACCACATCTGGTGAGGACTGAGGCACAACGGCAAGTGATGCAGTGGGAGGAGAGGCTGGTGAACTGATGGGAGACGCAGGACTAGTTGTGGCAGTAGGACCATCCATGGAGACATGAGTACTGGTGGACAGAGGGACACCATCATGGGTGTCTGTGGGGCGTGAGGACGCAGGAGAGGAGACAGGCTGGGCGAGAGAGGTCTCTGGACCGACAGCGATGATCGCCGGGTCATCAAGAGCCGGAGATCGAGGAGTGGAGGGGGCTCGAACGGACACGTCAGCCGGGCGAGAGGTGCTCGTAGGCTCAGACTCCCCCATCCATCGAGAAACCTCACACATAGGAAAGTGTGTGACAGACATCGTCAAAATCGAGGTCACGTCCCCGTAGGTGAGAGACTCAAAGAGGAGCGCGTCGCGGGATTCAACAATGCGATGACGGGCGGGGTCCCAAAAACTCCACGCCTTCGACCGCAAAGAGTTGCCGACGAAGGCACACAAGGGGCCCCGCAGAGAGACCTTGGACCCCCGATGATCCTCGATGTACCACATAGAAGCCACTGAGCCCCAGACACGAGCAAGACGTAGACCGGCACGGTGGCCAAACCGGAGCTCGTACGGTGTAACGTGGTCTGCAAGAGGACGGTGCGTGAGGCAGTTCCAGGGCCATATCATGTAGGAGAATCCTTCGAAGGCGAAGGATTCCGGGAGACCGCACTCTGACCGCATAGCACGAAACGCATCCTCTATGGTGCGGTTCCTGCTCTTAGAGACACCGTTCTGCTGAGGAGTGGCAGGAGCAGAGACCTAGTGAAAAATCCCCCGCTCGGCAAAGAAACCGTCCATCTTGCCAAGAAACTCGCCGCCACGGTCCAAGCGGACAGTATGCAGTGAGTGGCAAGATTGACGCTTAGCCATCAGTAGCCAAAGATGAACCGCTAGAGTGGCATCACTCTTCTGGCATAGGTTGTAGACCCACTACATCTGGGTAAAGTCATCGGTCAGGGTCAGGACGTATCTGTCCCGCTAGGAAAAAGACTCGACAGGGAGAGGACTGAGAAGGTCCGAATGGACCAGCTTGAGAGGACAAAGGGCTCGAGAACGGGACTCAGGTTAGGTGCAACAATGCATCTTACCCTGAGCGCGGAAAAGAAAAACGGTCTTGGGCGGCTTCTCGAAAGAGGCCGCATCAAGACCAAGTGCGGGCTCTGTCCTAATGAGCTTCGACACAATGTCGAAACTCACATGACATAAACGTCAATACAACAGGTGCTGGTGCTCAGCGGACAGGACGTCAGTGACAAGCACATGAGCAGGAGGAGAAGGAGAGCAAGGAGAAGAAGAGATCCAAGGAACACAATACATATCATCTACAATAGAGGCACAAAGAACAACAGTGCGAGTATCAAGAGCAGTTACTGTTGCGGAGTCTGTAGTGTGCTCCACAGAGAGTCCCATCAGAGTGCAGGGATGCACAGAGAGCAAGCTGAGCTCAAGTCAGGCACAAAAGGCACGTCGGAAAGACACAAGGGGCCAGATGGACCAATGAAGCACACAACACCGACACCCTGAACTGGCAAGGACTGACCAGAGCCTGTGCGAACAAAACGAACAGACGCCACAAGACCGAGGACAACAAAGTCACTACGACAACAGGTCATGTGGTGAGTGGCACCGGAATCGATGATCCAAGTACCACCTGAATCACGAATGGAGAACGTCACTGTGCAACAGGCAATGGAACACTTGGCTGTAGACAGGAGGTCGGCAACAGAGGAGGGAGAACGACGAAGGACACATAGTTGAGACTCAGAAATCCAATCTATACTATCAAGTCCATCATCATCACATGCTAGCTGTGCTCTCCCACACGAGTCATCACGAGATACGAGAACAGATGACCAGATAGTCTGTGAACCACCCGGCTATGATGACACACTCGCCCCTCCCTAAGAGTGAAGCACCAGGAGCTGACGGAGCTCGGCGATGGTACGGTCAAAGGGGTCTGGGCCTTCGTTGCTCGCCGGTAAGGAAGCGAGAACTGCTACGGTCATGGTCTCCGTGCGACCAGAGGCTGTGCTGCTAGACGCAAACCGTTGTGCATGTGCATCCTCAAGATCGCGAGTGATCCGCGCCCAGCCGAGCGGCTGCTGGCACTCGGTGTAGCGATGAGCACCTCCACAATCGTAGCAATGAACAGTATGTCCACTGCTACGGCCTGATGACTATTACTGTTGTGACTGTTGCTGGCCCGAGCCACGCTTCTTTTTGCCCTTCTTCCCGTGTGCTGCTGCTGCCACACCCTGCGTCTGTGTTGGGGTAGCTGGGGTGGAAGGGGAAGAGGAGGCATACCAGAGGATGGAGAAGGGAACTGCGAGAGAGCCGTCGGTGGTGACGCGATCACCGGTATAACAAGTGAACTCTCCTGATGGATGACGGCTGCCTCACGGGCGGAAGTCACTTGGCAAAAATGCCAATGCACCCAAGGAAGAAGCTGAAGCGAGGAGGAGAAGGACTCAAGCGCGGCGTCACTGTACCCTGAGAAGATGTCGGCATGCTCAAGACGGACTCCGATCATGAGTTGTCCAAAGCGCGCACAGCTGTGTACCTCCTAAGGTCCCAAGGCGCGTGTAGATGCGCATGGCACGAAGCCAGTACTTGGCTACGGGCTCGGCAGGTCCCTGACCAAGGGAGTGGAAGGCATGGATGTGAGCCGCACGGGTGGCGTGCGTCTCTATAGCAAGTAGGGACAATGCCAACTCCTAGCCCCGACGTGGGTCAACACCCGCGCCTGTGCCGGCCTCTCCAAGGAAGGGGCGAAAGTCCATGACAGTCTCGCGAGGCATGGCGTAAAGGAGTCCGAGCATCGGCCGAGCCGCTGTCAGCACCTGAGCACGGTTCGTAACCTGGTACTGACTGTGGTAGAAGGGCCAAACCCCCTCTGAAGTGGCGCAGACCTGAAAGAGTGTCTCCCAGCAATCAAAGCCGTTCTCGCTGACATATCGTGGAGGCGATGTCTCGAAGTCCTTAGGTTGCCACTCCGTAGGGAGAGCAACCACATGATGGGAAAGACGAGGGATGGGGAAGACACCAGGACAAGGGAAGTCATCGAGGTAGGGCTCACGCAAGGATCGGATCTCTGGGAACAGGGAACCGGAACACGTTTGTAGCTGGTGGAGACGCTCCTGAAGTATGCAAATCTCCCTCTCGGGACGGTCATCCTCCATGCCTGGCATGTCAGGGTCCTCCTCCAAAGGATCAAGAAGTGGCGGGTCCTATCCTGCCGCTCTCCTCGGTGTAGATGCTGACTGCTATGCAAAAGGTGTGATACCGCCGAACCTCTCGAAGGTCTGCTGTGGGGCCGTGGACTAACTCCAAAGAAGATTAGTGAGCGTGCAGATGGCGTCATTCTGCTGGTGCTATAGGCGACGTATCTCATCCTGCTGACTCCGCATGTCCTCAGTAGCCTGCGAGCGTGGGCTCAGAACCCCTGAGGAGGAAGAGGAGGAGGGATCAGGTGGTCCTTTGTCCTTGTCACCAGTCGGAGCCATGTCAGCGCTTAGGATGGGGCCGAACGTAACAAATTCTCCGAAAAAGAAACCAACAGCGCTTCTTGAGGAGTTGAAGCGTTATAGGAAGTGACGTTTTGACCATGGAATCGCTCTTGTCAGAACGCCCGATGATGATGTCAGCATTTGTACGCTAGCGAAAAAATCGCCGGCATTTTTTACATTGGCATATTTAACGCCAGTGATTTATTTGGAGGTCACGCGAACTTCGTGTGACCGGTGGGGGTGACCTCGTTGCCCGTGCACGCGGTTGCGCAGGGGCTGCATAGGCCTGCGTAGTGCCACGCAGGCCTGGATAGTGCTGTGTAGTTTCTGCGTAATGATGCTTAGTTTCTACGCAGCTGAGCAGTTGCGTAGCTGTTGCTATTGTCATTGCAACAGCTACCATGCTGCCGCAATGCTGGTGCTGCTTCCGCTACTGCTGCTACGCTGCTGTTACTGCTAGCAACTACTGATGTCGCTGGTGCTGCGAGCTGCTGCCGCCGTGCGCTGCCAGTGCTCGCAGCCCCCGTCGCAAGCTGCTACTGCGAGCTACTACTCCCTCTTTTTTGCGTACAAGGTGGCAGCCAGATTCGGCTGCTGCTACAACCCGGTGCTGCTGCTGCTACTGCTGCTCGATTTGGTTGCTCGAGCCAGTAAATGCCGCAGCTCACACGATGAGGTGGTGGGGACTGCGCGATGATGTCGTTGCTGAAAACGGCTTCAACAAGTCCTAGGATACGGCGGCGACGGTGACTCTCACTGCTGTTGTCGGTGCTGCGTCTGTGCGGCGCAGCTCTGCGAGAGGAGTCCCACTGCTCTGATACCATGAGAAAATGCGTGGAAGCTTCCTAGCGATATTGCCACTGACTAGGCGTCAGTCCCTGGTCAGACGGTGACGATAGTCACAAGTCGTGCACACAACAACAAGGGTCTGGCTAGGTGACAGAAGGCAAAGTGTTAGAATGCTTCAATAGCATTTGTAGAGAGAAACGACAAATGAGAGGTCCATGGCAGAAGTACCTGCCGCGGCGCATGGCGGGTGTCGCACGCGACAGTGCAATATGTGTCCTAAAGCCGGTCCAAAACCATTGTTTTGTCCGTAACTCAGCATAGACAATTCAGAACGCTACGTCGTCTGAACCTACACGTGCAAAATCTCAAGCCGGACGCTACGACTGGTCGCAACATGCATCCGGCAACAAACGGTGGACACACAACGCAAAAACATGCAAATCGGGCTCACGGCTAGTCCACCGATAAAATCCTACAAGCTGCATAAGAACTGCAGAAGGTCCTTGACAACATCCAGGACTCTGGGGCGACCGTCGATCAGCTCCGAGCAGGTAGTCCACCACCAGACGACGCCTGGGTGCCACCTAGGTCTGCATCAGGGATCTACACAAGCATGGACACGACTGAGTGGTCACAGTTAACAGTACCGGTCGACAAGAACGTCACAAGTCACAACACACCTTTTCTGAATGCTTGTTTTCGGAGAATAAAACCCACTTTAGGGTTCTCTTTTTGCACGGGCTCCTGCTGGGCCCTGCGGTAGCGGGGTTTAGCAGGTTCCCCTTCAACGGATGGGGTGTTTCGGATGCACCACTTAAAACCCTCGCAAAAGTTTGTGAGAGAAGTCACAACCCCCTCTTTAGAGGACCGTGTGACTTCTCTTTCATGCTTGACGACGTGAACATGCTATTGGATGGCATGCGGTGGTGAAATAGAGTGTTCATTTGGATAAAGCGTGTTTGTTTGCATGATTGCTGGATATAAGAGCGAAAAGTTCCAAGTTTGGGTATGGCGCGGTGAATGTGCGAAACGTGGATATCATAACATACTACAAGAGCACGAGTCCCTAATCTTTTCGGGCCGACGTTTCTTTCATTACACAAATAACCTACCTCGCGTCAAAACCTTGATTTTTTCTTTGATGGATCAGGGCCATTCGGCCAAATGCCCTTGCCCCTTCGACTAGCCCTTTCGAACCTTTTGAGAACCCTGACCACTTTCGAGAAATGGCGAAAGAAGTGTTACGTCCTTTCGGTCGACTTCTCGACATTGAGAAACATCTCGATTTATGAAGATGCAATTCGCGTCCCCGACGTTGGTCTTCTAAGCCCCTTGATTCCTTGGCAGTGTTTCTCGATCCGACCACTCACGACGCGGTTCATCACGCGTTGCTCGAAAATCAACCCAACGACCCGGAGTATGTCTCATTCATAACTTGACACTTGTATGTATGTGCTCAATCATTTCGTCACTTTTCATTGAAGTACACTTACGGTTGGTTAGAAATTGCTCAAGTGTCCCTATTTATCATGTGGTTTCCGCCTCAAAACTTGTAACGTTCTCTCATCTACCCCTGGTTAGGTGTAACAGGCATGGCAAAAGTTATCGAGAATGATATGGATATATTGTCAATCCTTTGGAAGTTAGTATAGTATGTGTAAACCCCCGAGAGGTTAAACATGAACATTTAGCTGGTAGATGGAGATGCGCTTCGGGATAGGTATGGGGGCAAGCTATTTGGCCGTTTTCATCTTGGATAAATTGACTAGATAATACTATTTTCGGCTCCGTCGAGGTGACGGGTCATTAGAAGATCGCTAGTAGTCGAGCCTATGGCTGCGGCTGGCAATGGGTGAGTGGGAACGCGATCCAATCCCACCAACTTATGTTCTCACCCCACTCCCTTCGTGGATGGATTTGGGTGAGCGATGTGCTTGGGGGTGACGGACAGCAGTTGATTTTCTATCACGGCTAGCAATTTCATAGAAATGCGACCTCTACGGCTTGTGTAGGCGGAAGCCACGCAAACTACACAACTTGATACGGCGTTTCCATCTCGAAAATTTGAAATTGCAGCCAGAAGTGAACTCTCGATTGCGGCCGAGAGAAAAACATCTTTACTTTTGCTTAAATCAGGTTTCCCTCGTTCAACTTGCAAACTCTGTTAAAAACAACATCCCCCGCGAGTACATCTTTGGTCATAGAGCTGGAATGTCGCCAAAATGTCCTAAGGATGTCATCTAAACTTTTTGTCATTGTGAAAGTGAATGACACAACGGACAACGACGGACGAGTGCTACTGGAATGTGGGTGAGAAGGAACTGTTTCACCCACTTTCGGCGAAGAAAAGTTCCAGGTTCCCGGAAATCTGACGTCAGCAAATAGATGGGACTGGATCGTGTTCCCACTCACCCATTGCCAGCCGCGGCCTATCTGATTCCTTACCCATCGGAAGCTCAAACCTGGTTAAGAGTGCGGTCAGACCACCTGAGGTGGTCCTTTAAAACTCTAAAACCACGAAAATTCAACACTCGGACGGTTACGATGGCCGCGTCCGTACTGCCGTGCTCTTGGATGGCTTCAGGACCCCAGCTCGCGCTTCCGTTGGGCCATCGGCCGATGGCCCTCCCCCTCAAATGCCACTAGCGGAGCCCACCGGTCCCATGGGGTGGGGTGGGCTCCGATGGGCTCCAGCCCACCAGAGCCCACTAGAGCCAACCTGAGCCCAACCCAGTCGGTGGACAGGTCCGGACTGGGCGGGAATGGACGGAAGCATAGCCGTGAATTGCTGTAGGGACGTTTCGATTCCAACCGTAAGGACCGTAAATGTTTGTAAAATGTTCTCATTTTTAAGGTTTTAACGGCCACCTCAGGTAGTCTGACCGCACTCTAAGTTGGTCGAAGTTATAAACCGACCTGAACGTCTGGATAGTCATTTTGACGCCTGGCAATTCTGGCCGTGGACGTTTTCGTTTTTCGCAGCTGTTCGTTTATGGTTTAATGTCGGCGCTTGAATTGAGACTTCTCCCCGAATGTTCTGTTTTATTCTGCGCTTTTAAGGTCACGAGGCAGATTGAACATGCTTGGAAGATAATGCAAAACATTTATGGTTGCAGAAACAATTTCGCCTCTCGAAAGCTCGCCTTGATGACGACCTACGAGGTGGGACATTCACGTCAGGTCGGAGCTTGGTGCTGACGTGATTTACCGGGGAGGTATCCACCCCCCAACATATGGGGCCGACCGAGCCCGTCACACGTAGTGTGACGGGCTCGGTCGGCCCAACGGGCCACTTTTGGGGGTCCATTGCATCGTAGCCCCCCAAAACCCCCACCTTTGGGCCACCTGGCTCCCTCGCGTGGGCCAGCAGCGGCATGCACGCCAGGTGGCCTCACCAAAGTCCGCCTCTTCTTTGAGAGGTCTTCGCAGACAG
This sequence comes from Penium margaritaceum, assembly GCA_023375785.1. Taxonomy (NCBI): domain Eukaryota; kingdom Viridiplantae; phylum Streptophyta; class Zygnematophyceae; order Desmidiales; family Peniaceae; genus Penium; species Penium margaritaceum. Next base: position 175,427 of record SZWC01004159.1, read on the forward strand.
ACTGACCACTATTTTTGTCTCGTCTCAGGGGCTCAGGGGAGTCTTCGACTGATCAGGTGGACGGACCGAGTCAACGAGCAACTCAGAATCACAATGTTCCAAGTCAACGGCGAGAATGTTGAAACAATCATAAAAAATCAGGGGATTGAGCAATGTCAACACGACTTTCAAAGTGTTAATATTGGAACAACAGCCTCTTTATCGCAGAACGCCCCGGAAAGTCAACGCACCGCCTTGAACCAAAACAAAACATGCCGCGAAAAGTCATCAACACGTCACGATATTCAGGCATATCAAGCATAGTGTACAGCTATAACTGCAGCCAAGTCTAAGCATCCATATGAGTTCATTCTCGGAAAGAACAAAACAAAAAAACGAAACGTCAAGCACGATGTAACTCACACAAACTATGTAATATCAGAAAACATAAGAAATATATGAATTAAATACGTTGGAATATTGAATCTACATTCAAACAGAGACAGCAAAATATCCTACAACCATCATGAACAACAAGTTTCATTTATCTAACATAACAAGATGAAAAAAATATATCTTTATGGAAATAATATTGAACTATTAGTAGCATTTCTTTTTCATCAACGTATAATTATGATTTTGATAACAAATATAGGAAATTAACTTGAAATATAATTCAATGTGCATTATGAAACATAAAGAAAGAGATATAAGAGCTAAAATATCACATGGAAATGAAACTTTCATGTCAAAAGGCCACATGAAATTAAATAATTGAAATCTCTCATATCACGTTTGAACATAACGAGGTAAATTTTAAGTTACAAAAAACAAATATCATATAAACATGAGAAACATCTTTTATGAGTCTTTTCATTGTAGAATGACAACAATTATATGAAATATAAATATAATCTGAAAATGATAAAAAGTAAAGAAAACATTTAAATTCCATGAAACAATATTCTTCTTCTTACTTTAATAAATTATAATCATAACGTCAAATGAAAACCGAGTACATAATCTATAACCTATCAGTTTAGGAATAATTCTTCCTTTCATGTCGAAGAAGGCATAAATTATATGATGTAAAATTGAACTCATGAATTTAAATCATCAACTAGACCATTTTAAATTATATAACGTACATGCAAAATATTGAAAATACGCAATCTAAAAAAAACAAGCACATAAGAAAAAATACAGTTGAATTATGGATTACAAAGATTCTTTACAATGCATCTGTATAATACTTCACTAGTTTCAACAACTGAAGTCTATGTGAATCAATATTAATGATAAGTTCTCCATTAATGTTTATTTCTCATTTATATCTAGATATAAAGTATTCATTTTCATCCTTCCATGTCTGTTTTAATGTCCATGACTTTTCCTACATCCACGCCTATGTGTACGTCAATATCAATGTTTGTATATGTCCATTTCTATGTCCATGTCCATATCTATGTCCATGTGTGTGTCTATTTTTGTGTCTTTGTCCATTTCTATGTCCAGTTTCATGTCAGCGTCCATGTCCATGTCTATGTCTATGTCTATCTCCATGTCCACGTCCATTAGCATGCATATGTCTATGTCAATGCCCATGTCTATGACTATGGCTGGTCCCATGCTAAGCTCTTTGCTTACGTGTATTTCTTTCATCATTTTATGTGTATTGCAACGTCTACATCTACATATGTGCCTTTGTCCTCTCCATGTTTAAATCCATGTCAACATGTGTGTCTGCTTTTGTATGTATGCCGATGGATTTTTCAATGTCCCTGTGAGTTCCAGAATTTTATACTTCACTCTCATGTTGATATCTACATCAACATCTAAATCTACATCTATGTTGAATCCATTTTAAAAAATACATTTACATATATTTTTATCCATTTCTAGATCTATGTCCATAGCTTTATGTTCATGTACATCTATATTTATGCCTGTATCGCTATCCATATTTTGATACATACCTATTTCTATGTCTAAATATATATAAATGTATATCTATATCTATATCTATATCTATATCTATATCTATATCTATATCTATATCTATATCTATATCTATATCTATATCTATATCTATATCTATATCTATATCTATATCTATGTGTATATCTATATCTATATCTATATCTATATCTATATCTATATC
>SZWC01004160.1:37915-61989 GCA_023375785.1 Penium margaritaceum
GCTGCGCTAGACAAGCAAGTAGCAGCTGGGCCCGTGCAAGGAAGACACCAAGCAACAATGGTGGTTTGCGTGAAAGTTGGAAGTGAGTGAACAACAACGAACAACGGACGACGGGTAACCCGCACCGAAGTGGTAGCCGTCGGGTGGGAGAGAGCGAGCGAGCGAGCAGCGAGCTCGATCTCGCACGTTCTCACCCGAGTTCACTGAACCGAACCAAAATACCCACTAAAAGTTGCAACCTGTCAAGTAGGTCAGTGGAGGGAAAAACTGTCAAAGAACAGGTGAGTGTGTGAACCCGAGGCAAATGTGTGTGCACACACGCACGCCAGCCAGAGTCCCGTGAAACTTGTACTGATGCCTGGTTGTGAGACTCGCCGTGAAGTCATGCCACCACAGTTTAGCAGCCAGCAAGAGTTGTCTCTCTCCAGTTAGTCACCTGCGTCAGTGAGATGAGTGTGCAACGAGGCCAGAGGTCACCGTGTGGTACTGACACAATCCCAACAACACGAAGGGTGTAAGAAGGGCAAAGCTTGGGTGCAACTAGGGAAGAACTAGGACACAACTAGTGTGCAACTAGGGTGGAACTACGGTGAACTAGGGCAAAACTAGGGCACAAATAGGGGGGCAAGAAGGGTGCTGGAATGATGTTTCAACGTGGCTTGACCACGACCGAAGGTTCACAGCTCTTTTGGGCAACAATCTGAGATGAAGCGTGTGCTTTCTGGTCACCACACGCTATGTGAGCGCAATTCTGACAGAATTCAGCAACATCCAAAGTTCAAAGAGTTGGGAATGAACTTTGGCAAAGTTCCAGTGCTATTCTCAAGCTTTCCAACGCACCAAACCGCGCGCAATTCAGACCGAGGTAGCACCCGTTACGCGACTCAAAGTGAATCATTGGGTTTCTGTCCCTGACACAAAACCAGCGTGGACCGTGTCCGAAGTGCCCTGGACCCCGATAAAGTACCAGGCCGCCATTCCAAACTGCACATGGCTCCAATGAACCATGGGATATTGCTAGTAGCATCTCCCAAGGGGTGCCTCGGCCTTGGTGTGCGTGGTGGGAGTCGAACTGGTCACAGACGGATCGATTTTCCGGCCAATACCAAGTCTGTTATCCAAACCCGGATGGTCAGCACCATCTCCCAACTTTAACGGACAATAACTTCTTTGATTGTTAACCGATCGATGTGATTCAACTTGCAGCTCGTCCAGCATGTCTAGTTTCTGAAATATCTGTCCATGCATGCAAACATGCACTAAGCAAGGATCCAAAGCCATCAACCTGAAAGCAATATATACAACAATCTTCCCCTTGCACGTGCCATGCTGGATGCCTCCCTGCTCACTCCTGCTCATCTTCCATTGTGTTATCAAGCCCATCATAGCCTGTAGTCTCAAGGCCTGCCATGTTGATAACATGCCGGTCTTTGGGCTGCACTTTAGTCAAGCAATCCGCAAGCATGTGTGTCGTACTTCAATTTTGTGGCACAACGTGTCCCCTTTGGACCATGTCACACGCATAATGGTAGTATACGTCAATGTGTTTTGTCCTCCTGTATTGTTCCAGGTTGTTGATTAGTGAGATGGAGCCGATGGTATCCTCCTGTACCATAATAGGCTCTTGTTGCTGAAAACCAAGCTCATTGAAGAGCTTCCAAAGCCATGCCTCCTCTTTGACCGCCTCGGCTAGTGCGATGGACTCCACTTCCATTGTGAAGGTGGTGATGCAGTCCTTCTTTCTGCTGCACCAAGAGACCACTGCACCTACGAGGAAGAATACGTAACCAGAGGTGGACTTCCACCTTTCCACATCGTCGGCGTAGTCTACATCCGTGTAGCAGATCAATGGCAATGGGTTGGTTCTCCCCTTGCCGTTGAACCTCAGGCACGCATGACGCGTTGTCTTCAAGTAGCGGAGGATGCGCTTTACCGTCTTCAAGTGTACTGGCCCTGAATCAGCCACGTGTCTGCTCACTTGGCCCACCACGTAGGCTATGTCCAGTCAAGGCGCCACCATGGCGCACATGAGATTGTCCACCGTAGACTGGTACGGCACCGCCGCCATGTTCTACCGTTCTTCTTTTGGTTGCAGCCACATTGATGCACTTGTGCACAGGCTGTAGAGATCGGAATGCCAACAGGTTTGCAGTCCTCCATGATGTACTGCCTCAGCACTTCAGCCACGTACTTGGCCTGCCCCAGCTCCAGTGTGCGCACCCTCCGGTTCCGCTTTATGCTCGCCTCAAGGTAGTTCTCCATCTTCCCCATGTCAGACATCTGAAATCCGCTGCCCAGCTGCTCCTTTAGTTGCTATAGATCCGACAAATCAAAGGAAGACAAGATTAGGTCATCCACATAGAGTGCGACGATATGATGAAGCTCGTTGTTGTGTCGCACATACACACTTTTATCAGATTCACAGCGCTTGAAGCTGAGCCCTGCCATGTAGCTGTGCATGTACTGGTACATGCACTACGGCTATTGTTTTAGCCCGTACAAGGAATTGCGTATCCTGCACACCTTGCCCTCTGACGCATCCACTCCCTCCGACACCTCCGTGAAGATATCCTCGTCAAGAATTCCATTGAGGAACATTGTTTTTTTGTCCATTTGCTACAGCTCCATGTCCTTGGCAGCCGACACCGCGAGGATCGCCTGGACATTAGTGAACTTGGGGACGGGGGTGAACATCCCATTATAGTGCTCGTCCTTGCGTTGTGCAAACCCCTTCGCCAACAGCTGCTACTTGAACTTCCCCACTTTACCCTCCTTGGTGTACATTGTTTTGAAGACCCACTTAGAGCCAATGACCTTGGCATCTTTCCAGTCCATGAGGTCCCAAGTGTCATTCTCGGCAAAGGACGCCAACTCCGACTTGATTGCCGCATCCCAGTACTCCGTTTCAGGCCGTGCCAGTGCCTCTTGTATTTTTTTCCGGCTCTGCTGTGGCTGCCATCATACACCGCACCATGCTTATCCAGCTGCCCGTTACTGTGTCGTACCATTTTTTCTACATTTTGCTGCCTTCGGCTGCGTCGCAGTGATTTTGGTGAATCTGGCGGCTGATGTTACTACCACTCCACGGCAGCCCCGTTCACGTCCTCAGCCTCCTCTGCTTTGGCTGCTGCGTCCTGTGCCCAAGTCACTCCTGCATTTACACCATTGCTCTGTTGTGCCCCAGCACCGTCACACTCTAAAGATGGGTCATTGACATCGGCTCCTCCTCATGGGTGAGGAACAGGAAACGCTCCCCGCTTCGGAGAGTCCACCACGCCGATGTCATGATTGCTGTTGCTGAAGTTCTGCTGCTCGTTGAACTCAATGTCATGGCTGTTGAAGACATACTCCATGCTCACTTCGTAGAGCTGGTACGCCTTGTGTGCACTCTTGTAGCCAAGGAAGAGGCATGGCTTGACGCACGGGTCAAGTATTTCGTTGGCCCGTTGTGCCACCTGCACCATCGCATGTGTCTTGCACCCAAACACCTTCAGGTGTGCCACACTCAGCTTGCACCCGCTCTATACCTAGTGCGGCATCTTCCCGCCACCCTTCTACTTCAGCACCACCATCAGGGTCAGATTGATGGTGTAGCTTGACATACATCACGCTTTCACCTAGAAGCTCTGCAACAATCCCGCGTCCACGAGCATCGTCCACACCATGTTCAGCAGTGTCTGGTTTGTCGCTCTGCCACGCCACTAGATTGTGGTGTGTAGGGAATCGTGCGCTCCCATTTTATGCCCTGCTGCTTCAGCCAACCACCACAACCCACGTATTCTCAGTTGTTGTCGCTGCGTAGTGCTCTGACTTTGCAGTCTGCCTCTCTACTGCGGCGATGTAAACCTGCAGCCGGTTCAACACCTTGCCTTTCTGTTGCATAAAATACACGTAATATTTCCTGCTTCATTCATCAATGAAGGTGACAAAGTAACGTGCACAACCTTTCAATGGTGTTTTGAATGATCCACACACATCACTCTGCACAATATCCAGCAGGTCCTGGGCACGACCCATGTTCTCGTTGAACGGCTTGCACCTCGTCTTGTCCAAAATGCAAGGCTTGCCCTTCTTGTGTGCTACTGCATCTGCTGCCGCGTTTTCTGCACTGGTGATGTCGAGGCCGTAGGCCATGTTGCGTTTTTCCATCTCCTTCATTACTGCGGGCGACGATTGCCCTATCTGTCGGTGCTAGAGCGCCATATCAGCTCCTTCTCCTTTGACCAAGTTAACAGTGCATTCTTGCAATTATTCTACGTCTGTTTCTGTAGGGATAACTATTGTCTCCATGATGTAGAGACCAACCTCGTGTTTTGCCTCCAACACCACTTAACCACTGCCGTCCATGCGCACAATTGTGCCTTTCCTACAGAAGAGAACCTCATATCCCTTGTCCGTCAACCGATTAACGCTTGGAATGTCAGGCAGGTCGGGGACATGCTGAATATAATGGATGACACGCGACATCTTTTTTACCGTTCACCTCCACCTCTACCTCGTCTCCTTGGCCAACCGTCGGCTTGACATTATCGTTGGCGACCACCATCGACTTGGTGATGGTGGTCGCCAACGATAATGTCCTAACCCACCATCTCAAATTGGGTGTGCTCCTCGGCACCAGAATTGGTGCACCACCTATTGGTCCCTTTGAGATTGTGATTTTTAGTGTCGTTTAGGAACTCCTTCTTGCCTTTAGCATCCTTGCCATTGGCTTTTGCCTCCTCCAGGCACTCCAAGGCCCAATAATCCTCCTTGCCGCAATTGCAGCAAACACCTTTCTTAACTTCCTCCTTGTCGCCACCCTTTCCGCCACCTCCCTTGCCACCACTGCCACCACCACTCGTTTTGGTGACTAGAGCCAATGAGGACAATGCGGCCTTGCCACCACCGCAACTCTGTGTCTCATCATGGATGTACTCAGCAAATGTGCCATAGGTGAGTCTTTCTTCTGCCCATCCTCCAAGGACTATTATGAGAGGGCTCCAACTGTCAGGTAGATCCATAAGAAGAGCCATCGCCTGGATTTGAGAGTCAATTTTCTACTCTTAATCATTGTATTGAGAGGCGAGCGAATCAATCTACCACATGGCGGCAAGGATGTCCTCGCCCTCCTCGATACTCACTGTTATGAGCAACTTCATCACGAAGATCCAGTTCACGAGCGACATCGAATGGATGGTACAAAGCTCTTTTCTGCGCCCCAGCTGCCGACGTGCAGCCTTGGAAGAAGCCTTACTGAGCATCATGAGTGCCTCCGTATTTTCTTTGCAAAGGCATGCTTCTCCTCTTTTGTAGCTTTTTTCGTACAAGCAACTCCGTGCCCTTTATCAGTTCAATTATCTCCTTATGCGCTAGGTGGATATCAAAATGCCACACCCATAGCACACAGCGAGGGCCACCCACATACTCTTGGATCAGTTGCATCTCCGTCCTCAATGCCAAGATCCGCTTCTGCTACCCGGGTCATCAGATGTGGACAGCGAGGTCGTCCAAAATACTCCTCTTGTCCGTTGGGGTAGCCATGGACCCATAACCCTTTGTTGGAATAACATTCCATCATGGACTGACCAGGTCTTAAGGTTCACAGCTCTTATGGGCAACAATCTGAGATGAATTGTTTGCTTTCTGGTTGCCACAAACTATGTGAGCAGAGTTCTGAAGGAATTCAGCAAAATCCAAAGTTTTAAGAGCTGGGGATGGATTTTGGTTGATTATTTCGACAAAGAGCATCCGAGATAAAATATTTTTCTCGTTACAAGCTTTCTGAAGCATCAAACTTAACATGATTTGGACCACCATAGCGCCCGTTATGCAATTCGGAGTGCAACATTGGATTCCTGTCCTTAACACAGCACCAGCGTGAGAGACGGGCGTCTGAAGCGCCGTTCACCCCAATGAAGCACCAGGCCGCCATTCCGAATCGCACGTGGATTCAATGAACCATGGGACATTGCCACTAGCATCTCCCAAGGGACGCCTTGGCCATGCTGTACGTGGTGGGAGTCGAACTGGTCACCGCCGGGTCAATTTTCTGGACGGTACCAAGTCTGCCATCCAAACCAGGATGGCCACCACCACCTCCCGACTTTGACGGACCAAAACTCCCTCAAATCTTAAATGATAGGTGCAATTCAACTTGCAGCTGTCCCATCATGTCCTCTTCTAAAAGATCCATCCATGCATGCAAACATGCACTCAGCAAGGATACAAATCCGCTGACCTGAAAACGACGACTCCAGGATATGGCACCAGGAAATGTACAACAAGTGGCGCGACTAGGGAACACATGGGAAGTAACTAGGCGCAACTAGGACGCAATGTTGGCGTAGTAAGGGTGCAACAAGAGTGCATCTAGGAAGTAACCAGGTCACAACTAGGACACAATTAGGGCGCAAGATGGACACAACTAGGACGCAACTTGGACGTACCTAGGGTGCATTTAGGGCATAACTAGGGCATAATTATGGTAAAACTAGGGCATAAGAAGGGTGCAATCATGAAACGATTTTTGCACAATTGGAGTGCAATTAGGCAGCAAGTAGGGTGCAAGAAGGGCACAATTAGGGTACAACTGAGGCGCTATGACACAACTTGGGTGCAACTTGGACGTAATTGGGGTGTAACTTGGGTGCACGTATATTGCAACTAGAATAAAGGAAGGGCACAACTAGGGCATAACTACTGAGCAACTAAGATGTAACTAGATGGAAATTTAGGCATAGCTAGGATGCAAGAAGGGCGTAACTAGGACGGAACTAGGGTGCCACTGTGGCACAACTATGGTCCAAGAAGGACGTAGCTAGGGTGTAACTACAGTGTCACTAGGGCACAACTGGAATGCAAGAAGGGTACAACTGAGTGTTAATTAGGGCATAACTAGGGCACAACTAGGGCACAAGTAGGAAACAACAAGTGCAAAACTAGGGGGTAACTAGGGCATAACTGGAGGACAACTTGGGCGAAAGCAGGGTGCAACTAGGGGGTAAACATGCAAACTAGGATGAAACTAGAGCGTGACTAGTGCCCAAGAAGGGTGCAACTGGGATGCAACTAGGGTGTAACTAGGGCGTAACTAGGGCGTAACGAGGGACCAAGAAGAGCACAAATAGGGTGCAACAAGGGCGTAACTAGGAGACAACTAGGGTGTAACTATGGTGAACTATGGTGCAACTAGAGCGCCACTAAGGCGCAAGAACGGCGCAATTAGGATAAAACTAGATCACAACTAGGTTACAACTTTTGTGTAAGAAGGGCACAACTAGGACGTGACTAGTGCGTGACTAGGGCGCAACTAGATTAATGTTATGGTGAACTAGGACGGAACTATGGTGCAACTATGGCATAACTAGGACACACGAAGTGTGCAACTAGGGTGTAACTAGGGTGCAACTAGGGCGAAACAAGGATGCAACTAGAGGGTAACCAGGGTGCAGCTAGGGTGTAACTAGGGAATGAATAGGGTGTAATAAAGGTGTAACTAGGGTGCAAGTATTGCATAACTTGAAGGAACTATGGTGCGAGTAGGGTGCAAGAAAGGCACAACTAGGCCATTACTAGGAAGCAACTAGGGAAAAACTAGAACGCAAGAAGGGTGCAACCTTGGCGTAAGTAGGGTGCATTTGTGTGCAACTATAATGCAAATAGGGTACAAGAAGGGTGCAACTAGGGCACAACTAAGGCATAACTAGGGCGTAACTAGGGCACAAATAGGGCATAACTATGGCCTCACAAGAGTGCAACAAGGGTGTATCTAGGGTGCAAGAAGGGTGCAACTAGGACGCAAATTGGGTGGCACTAGGGTGTACCTATGGCCCAATTAGGGCGCAACTAGGGAGAACCAAGGACGTAACAATGGTGAACTAGGGTACATCTAAGGAAAAACAAGGGCATAAGAAGGCCGTAACTATTGCGCAACTAGGACCCAACTAGGGCGCAAGAAGGATCTACATAGGACACAACGAGGACGTAAGTAGGACGTAAGTAGGACACAACTAGGGTGTAACTAGAGCAAATGAAGGGCGTAAGTAGGGTGCAAGTAGGGTGTAATTAGGGCGTAAAGGACGCAAGAAGGGTGTAACTAGGCCACGACTTGGATGCAACTAGGGCACAAAGAACACAACTAGGGCGCAACTATGGCATGTCTATGGTGAACTAGGGTGCAACAAGGGCTCAAATAGGGGGCAAGAAGGGCGCAGCTAGGACACAACAAGGGTGTAACTATGGGCACAACTAGGGTAAAGGAAGAGCATAACTCGATCGCATCTAGGGTGTAAGTAGGGTGCAACTAGGCTGCAACTAGGGTGTAAGAAGGATGCATCTAGGGTGCGACTAACAGCACAACTAGGGTGCAAAGAGGGTACACCTAGGGTTGAAGAAGGGCTCAACTAGTGCATAACTACGGCGCAACCAGGGCACAACTAGGGCGTAAAAATGGCACAACTAGGGCGTAACTAGGGTGCAACTAGGACACAACTAGGATGCAACTAGGGTATAAGAAGGGTGAAACTAGGGTACAACTTCGACGTACCGAGGGTGCAAATAGGATGCAAGCAGGGCGTAACTATGGGTAACTAGAGCGCAACTAGGCCTCAACAAGGGCGCAAGAATGATGCAACTAGGGCATAACTAGGGCGCAACTAGGGCACAACTCGGGAAAAAAAAAAAGGGCATAGGTAGGGAGTAACTAGGGCATGACTAATGTGCAATTAGGGTGGAACTTGGGTGTAAGAAAGAAATAACTAGGGTGCAATAAGGGTACATCTAGGATGTAATTATTGTGAACTAGGGTGAAACTAGGATATATCTCGGAACAAGAAGGACGCAACAAGGGCGTAGCTAGGGTACACCTAGGAAAAAACTAGGGCGCAACTAGGGAACACGATGGGTACAACAAGGATGTAACTAGGGAGTCATTAGGCCACAACTAGGACCAAACTAGGATGCAAAGAAAGTGCAACTAGGGCACAACGAGGATGCAACTAAGGCACAACCAGGGTGCAACTACGGCGAAACTAGGGTGCAGGAAGGGCGTAGTCAAAACACAATTTTGGAACAACTAGGGTGGAATTAGCAAGCAACTAGGATGTAAGAAGGGCGTAACTAGGATGCAACTAGGATGCAGCTAAGATGGAACTAGTGCGCAACTAGGATGTAACTAGGGTGTAACTTGGATGCAAGTACAGCACAACTAGGACGCAAGAAGTGCAAAACTAGGACGTGATGAGGACACAACTAGAGTGCAATTAGGGTACAACTAGGACATAAGAAGGGCACAACAAGGGTGCAACTAGAGTACAATCAAGGTGCAACTAGGATGTAACCATGGCATAACTAGGGCAAAAGCAGGATGAAACTAGGACGCAACCATCATTTCACTATGGAACAACTAGGGTGCAAGAAGGGTGTAACAAGGACGTAATGAGGAAAAACTAGGGCACAACTAGGGTGTAACTAGGGTGCAACAAGGGAATAAATAGGGCGTAACTAGAACGTAACAAGGACAAAATTAAGGTACAATTAGGGGGTCATTATGGAAACTAAGATGCAACTAGGGCGTAGCTAGTTCCCAAAAAGGGTGCATCCAGCACACAACTAGGGTGTATTTAAGGCGCAACTAATGAGCAAGAAGGGTGCGACCAGGGCGTAACAAGGGCAGAACAAGGGGATAACTAGGGGGAAGCTAAGACGTAACTATAAGGAACTAGTGTGCAAGTAGGGTACTACAAGGGCGTAACTGAGGTGCTAGAAGGGCACAATTTGGACACAAATGGGGAGCAACTAGGTTGTAACTAGGACGTTACTAGGATGCAAGAAGGGTGCAACTAGACACAACTAAGATGTATTTGTCAGAAGATGTCATTGAGCGGAACAAATGATGGAAAAATCAAGCAGAAATAGTGTAGAGGGTGGAAGCATGGGATTTTAATACAAGCAAAGAGGTGAGTGTGAGAACAGGGAGTTTTCAAATGTGAAATAAGGAGCCAAAGAGGAGTCGAGGAAGATTGGTGAGGTGAGGAGAAGACAGAGGCAAGATGAGAGAATGTTGATGCAAGAGAGGATGCCTTTATGTGTCAAACAGAGGTGAACGGAGGAGAGAGAGTGATGGAGTGAAGGGATGCGAGAGCAAGAGCAAAATCTTGAGATTGGATGATTAAGAATGAGCGAGCAAGGAATGGAAAAACAAAGACACGGTCGCAAAAAATTTGGAACCAAAGTTGAACATGATGGATACATGCAAACATAACATGATGAAAAAGAAAAACAACAACTTCTGCACTAGCCACACGTGTGATAGGTATCATTCTATTAGGGGATGTCTTGATGATCGGTTTCAACGGTTGGAGGACCGGAGAGCCATTGGTCAAGGTGGTTTGGATTGAGACCTGAATCCTTCTTGAGAGGTCTGTCATTTACCGAGAGTTCTGTGCAACTCTTTATTGGAAGCATTATTTTACAACCCCCTTGAATCCACCAAGATTTTTGATTTACCTAGTCTCTTGGATTCGATGCTGGAGACTTTTCCAGGGTGCTCGACCATACCGAGGATGATTCTGGAAGATCTCCTGCTGGTCTAGGTGAACAATGCTCTCGATGGCTTCCAGAACCCAATAGTTTAAGATGTTTCCAGCTGGTGTTGGTGGTGGTGGTGCCCTTCTGTGTTTGAAGAGTAAAACCACATGTTTTCCGTAGATAAGGGGCTTGGCTATGTTGTTGAGAAGATTCCACATCCATCTAATGGTGTTGGAGGTACTAACAGGTCTTTGCTTCATTAAGGGAATTCCTCTTAGTATTTTTTGGGGAAAGACAGTATTTTTTGCGGCTGGTGGTATGATCTTACCGGAGGTTGATTAGTACAGTCCCATGAACCCCACATTGTAAAATTATTAGTCCAAACCACATGTGTGCCTGTGAAGTACCTCTGACAATGTAAGGATGGAACACCGTGTCTGTGATGGAAAGTAGTTTGTCATAAAGGGCCTGATAGGTGTCCATGTACCAGGGAGTTGGTGGTTACGTTTCTTGTTGATCGTAGTACCTAGTCAGGAAGAAGGAGATCTCCTTGTTGTGAATCAAGGTGGTTTGAAAGATAGGACATGTAAAGGAGTACAATCTACGGAAATTGCTGGTACTTGAGCCTATGAGGTCGGGGATGGGGGAGGAGGTATGATGGGTCTGTTCTCGGTGCTGGGGGGTAGGTGAGAGGGACGAAGACATGTTGATTGAAAGAGGGTGCTGCCACTGCACCACTCAAAAATGATACCTCTGCCACAGTTCTTCCTTTGTGTACTATTGTGAAGATGAAGGAAGGAAAGTTTTTAGAAGGTGGTCCAGAGGAGTGACGGCTGGCCCCCCTGTTTTCTCAAGCCCGACGAGCAGGAAGGCAAGTGATGCTTAATGCCCCAGTGCTAAGATCCTTAAAGCTTGTCCTCACTTCCACCTGATGTTGTTCAGAGTAATGGGATGGTTGATGACAGCTGACTGATAAGTGATGACGAGGACTGAGAGCTGGATGTGAAAACCTCGTGTATGAAGGATGGGTTGTCTTGGATGCAGGTCACACGTGTGTGCATTGATTGAAGAGGATGATGGGTGAGCAGAGGATGATAAACAGGACAAAGGGACGAACCACATGTGTGGATGAGATGAGACGGCTTGGACACAGGTCATTTCAGGAATGGCAAATTGATTGGGCAGATCCTAATGCCGAGCATAGGAATTGATGGCAGTTAGCGATGGATGATTGAAGAGATGAATCTGGGTGCAGGGGCGAACCACGTGTGCAATTCAAATAGGGAAGTAGAATGCAACAAGGGGGAGGCAGATGCAAACACGCTGCTAGAAATCTGTTGCTGGCTTGGGTGTAGGTTGCTGTGAGATTGGCACTTCACACGTGCGGATCCTGGTGCTGGTTTCAGATGCATGTGATGAAATCGAATGGCAAATTTGCAGATTGATTGATGACTGGGTGCAGGGGTGGACCACGTGCGCTGATGATGGGATGTCTTGGGCACAGATCACTATGAGATTGGTGGATGACTGGGTGGATACAGATGGCGAGCAGAGAAGCTGATAGTGGATGACGTCGAATTGACTGATGAAGAAATGGGCGCAGGGTTGAAACCACGTGTGCTGATTGATGATGATGATGATGATGATGATGATGATGATGATGATGATGATGATGATGATGATTATGATGATGATGATGACGATGATGATGATGTGGCAAAAGAAGATGATGAAGACGATGATGCAGAAGTGGCAGAGAATGATGATGATGCTGAGAAGGCTGATGATGATGAGGAGGATGATGAGAGTGGTGGCAAATGAGACTGATGGAACAGAATGAGCAGATCGAGGCTGATGAGGTAGACACGGAGGTGAAAGTTGCTGTAGGAGGAAGAGCAATTACAGGCATTTTGAGATGGATGAGCAGCGCAAGAGGGCAGCTCAAGAAGATGACACGACAAGGAGGTGGAGGGATTGGAGACAATGCAGATTGAGTAGAGAGGAGAAGATGCGGAAGCTGGAGGCAGGGGATGTGTGGAAGGCGCTTTGGGAGGTAGAGACGTCAATGACAAAGTGACCTTGCCACGAGGTCATGACGTCTGGCGGGAGCGGCAGATGAGAAATGAAGGACGCAAGATCTACAGAAGGCAGGGTTAGAGGAGGACAATGCAGGCAGAAGACGAGAGCAGAGAGCATGAAGGGAAGGTGGTAGGATGCTTTGTCAAGGATGGCGGCAGAGGGTGGCTCGGATGCTGCTGTCAGCTGTTGGTGATGGATGAGGCTGGATGCTGCGACGGGTGTTTGATTAGATGCAGGGCTTCGTCACACTGATGAGTGTCAACGAGCCTTGAGGAGCAAGGCAAAACGAGGCTGCTGACATCAGCTGCTGATGAAGTGAGAGGAAGGATAAAAGAGCTGATGAGTTAGAGATGGGACTGAAGGAAGTGAACCACCACGTATAGATGAATAGGCAGAGGGAGGAACAACGTTCCTTATTCATTGTTCCAGTTTTAGAGGTGGGTGCAGCGGAGAGGATGAAGGTGGCAGGAGCAGCGGAAAATTTGGTTGAGGAGATGCAGATAGAAGAAGATAGCAATGAGGGTGATGAAGCAATGAATTGGTTAGGGGACACCAGGCAATTTTGCCTGAGGCTCTGATACCATGTCAGGAGATGTGATCGAGCGGAGTAAGTGATGGCAGAAGCAAGCACAAGCAGTGTAGAGTGCGGAAGCATGGGGGTGTGATTCATGCAAAGAGATAGGTATGAGAGCAAGGAGTTAGGCGGAAATGATGCGAGGAGCCAAGGAGGAGCCGAAGAAGACTGGAGAGGCGTGGAGTAGACAGAGGCACAATGAGAGAATGTTGATGCACGAGGGGACACCTTGATATGTCAAGCAAAGCTGAGAGGAGGAGTGATAGTGAAAGAGCAAAGGGACACAAGGGCGAGGGCTTGAAGGCAAAGGATGAGCGAGTCATGGATGGCAGACCAATGACATAGCCACGGTGACCATGGAACCAAATGTGAACGGGATGGATACAACTATTCTGCGTTATTTTTTTGGGAATGAATGTCCTCAGAATATACAGACAGAACATGAAAAAAATAGCAAAGAAACAGCTTCCTTCCTAGCTGGACGCGTGTGACAGGTGTCACTAAATTTGGGAATGCCTCGATGGTCAGTTTCAACGGTCGGTTGACCGGAGTGCCGTTGGTCAAAGTGGTTCCGGTCAGGACCTGAACCTTTAAGGAGACGCCTATCATTTTCCGAGAGTTCCTTGCAACTCTTTGCTGGAGGAGTTTTTCGAAATTAACTATGGTGGAACTAGTTTGCAACTAGGGTGCAAAAAGGTTGCAACTAGGGTATAACTAGGGTACAACTAGGACCAAAACAGGGCACAACTGAAGTGCAAGAAGGGCTTAACTAGGATGCAACTAGGGCACAATTACGGTGCAACTAGGGCGCAACTAGGGCATAACCTTAGATAACTATTGTGCAACTAGGATGCAACTAAGGTGCAAGAGGGGTGTAACCAGGGCGTAAATAGGGTGCAACTAGGGTGGAGGTAGGGCGTACCAAGGGTGCAAGAATGGGAAAACTAGGGCACATTTATGGCTTAACTAATGAGAACTAGGGTACAACTAGGGCTCAACAAGGGCTTAACTAGGCCACAACTAGGACACGATCAGGGCGCAACTAGGGCAGAACTCGGGAGCAAGAATGGCCCAAAAAGGACGCATCTACAGTGTAATCAGGGGGTAAGTAGGGTGTAACTATGGTGAGCTAGGGGACAACTAGGGCGCAACTAAGGCACAAGAAGTGCCTGACAAGGGTTCAACTAGGATGAAGCTAGGGTAAAACTAGGATGCAACCAGGGTGCAATCAGGGTTCAAGAAGGGCCCAACTAGGGAAAACAAGGGTGCAACGAGGATGCAACTAGGACATAAGAAGGGCTTAACTAGGCCACAAGTAGGGCATACCTAGGATGCAACTAGGACACAAGAAGGGCGTACTAGGATGCAACTAGGGTACAACAAGGGTACAACTAGGGAAACGTAGGACGTAACTATGCCAAAGTAGATGGAACTAGGGTGCAACTAATACGAAAAGAGGGTGCAACTAGGGTGCAACCAGAGCGCACCTAGGGCACAACTAAGGCGCAACTAGGACGCAAGAACTGCGTAGCTAGGATGCAACAAGGCATATCTAGGGTACAACTGAGGTGCAACTAGGGTACAACTAGGGGGCACCTGGGCACAACTCGGGTGCAACTTGGGTGCAAGAAGGGTGCCACTACGACGCAACTATGATGTAAACAGGGCACAACTAGGGTGCAACTAAGGCGTGGCTAGAGCACAAGTAGGACACAACTAGGGTGGAACTAGGGTGTAACTAGGGCGCAACCAGGGTGCAAAAATGATGCAAATATGATGCAACTAGGGCGTAAGTAGGATGAAAATGGGGTGCAACAAGGGCATAACAATGACAAACTAGGTTGCAACTAGGGCGCAACAAAGGCCTAGTAAGGGCACACCTAGGGTGTAACTAGGGCATAACTGGGCCACACCTAGGGCATAACTAGGGCCTAACTAGGGTGCAAGAAGTGCGTAACTAGAGAGCAGCTAGGACATAACTAGGGTGCAAATAGAACACAACTAGGGCACAAAAAGGGTGCAACTAGGGGAAGAATAGGGCTCAACTAGGGCGTACCTAGGGTACAACTAGGATGCAACCAGGATGCAATCACGTTGCAAGAAGGGAACAACAGTGGTGCAACTAGAGCGCAACCAGGGTACAACTAGGGCACAAGACGGGTGGCGCAACCAGGACACAGTAATGATACAACTACGGCACGAGGGTGAAAAAGATAACTACGAAACAACTAGGGTACAACTGGGGCACAGCTAGGGTGCAACCAGGACACAAGAGGAGGGAAACTAGGACACAAATGGGGTAAAATTAGGGAGCAACTATGACACAACTGGTGCACAAAAAAGGTGTAACTACGGCGCTTCTAGGAAGCAAATAGAGTGCAATAGGTGGGTAACTAAGGCTGAATAAGGGCAGAACTATTGTACAACTAATGCATGCTAGGGCGCAACAAAGGCGTAACAAGGGCGTAAGAAGGGTACAACTAGGGTACAACTAGGGTGGTCTATGGCGTTCTAGGAATCAACTAGAGTGAAACTAGGGTGTAAAAAGGGTGAAACTACATCGCAAGTAGGAAGCAACTAGGGTGCAGTTAGGGTGCAACTAGGACGTAACCATGGCGAACTAGGGAGTAACTAGTGCACAACTAGGGCGCAACTCCAACACAACTAGGACTCAAAAAGAGCGCACCTAGGGTACAATTTGGGCGTAACAAAGGTACAAAACTAGGGCAAAACTAGGACCCAAGAAGGGCATAATTAGGGAGCAACAAGGGTGCAACTAGGACGTAACCATGGCAAACTAGAGTGCAACCAGGGCCAATCTAGGAACAAGGAGGGTACAACAAAGGCGCAATTAGGGTGCAACTAGGGAATGGTTATGGCACGACTAGGACAAAAGAAGGGCGCAAATAAGGCACGACTAGGACATCATTAGGGCCTAACTAGGGCACAAGAAGGGTGCAACTAGTTACAACTAGGGCAGAACTAAAATGCAATTACGGAAAATCTAGGCCGCAAGAAGGGTACGACTGGGACACAACTTGGGCAGAACTTGGGTGTAACTAGGGTACAACAAGGGCACAAGAATTGTGTAGCTAGGACATAGCTAGGGCGTGACATGGGTGCAACTAGGGGACAACTATGGCGCAACTGCGGTGCAACCAGGGTGAAACTACGGCACAACTAAGGCGCAACTATGGCGTAACCAAGGTGCAACTATGGCACAACTAAGTCAAAAGAAAGACAACTAGGGTGTAACGAGGATGCAACTAGAGTACAACCAGGGTACAAGAAGGGTACAACTGAGGCAAAACTAAGACACAATTAGGGTGCAACTACGAGGCAACAGAGGTGAAAGAAGGGAGAAAACAGGGCACAGCTAGGGCATAACTGGAACACAACTAGGGCACAACTAGGACACAAGCAGGGTACAACTAGGTTGTAACGAGGGCGTAACTAGGGAGCACCAAGGAAGGAACTGGGACACAAAAAAAATACAACTAGGATGCAACTATGGTACGACACAGTTGCAACTGGAGCATAACTAGGGTGCAAGAAGGGTTCAACTAGGGTTAAACTTAAGAGCAACTAGGGCACAACTGGGGCACAATTAGGTACAACTAGGGTGCAATTAGAGTGCAACTATGGAAAATTAGGGTGCAACTTGGATGAAACAAGGGCATAAGAAGGGCGCAACCAGGGCACAACTATGATGCAAGTAGGGCGTAACTAGGATGGGAGAAGGGCCCAACTAGCACACAACTAGGGTGTAACTAGTGTGTAACACATGCGCAACTAGGACACACGAAGGAAGTAACTAGGGTGCAAGGAGGGTGTAACTAGGATGTAACTAGGGCGTAACTAGGATACGAGAAGAGCACAACTAAGATGCAACTTGGAAAAACTTGGGCATTACTCGGACGCAAGAATGGCCAAACTGGGACGCAATTATTGCAAACAAGAGTGCAGCAAGGTCGGAAATAGCATAGAAGAAGGGTGTGACTAGGGCGCAGCTAGGGTGCAACTAAGGCGTAACTAGGGTGCAATTAGGGCGCAACTGAGGTGCAAGAATTGCAGAACTTATGTGCAACTAGTGCATAACTAGGGTGGAACTAGGTCGCAACTAGGATGTAAGAAGGTCAGAGATAGGACAAAACTAGGGTGTAACCAGGGCGCATCTAGGAAGGATCTAGGGTACAAGAAGGATGCAAGTAGGTTGCAACTTGGGCATAACTTGCTTGCATTCAGGGCGCAACGAGGGCGTAACTGTGACTAACTAGAGCGCAACCAGGGTACAACAAGGACGTAATGAGGGTGCAAGAAGGGCACAACTAGGACACAACTAGGGCACAACTACAGCACAACTACTACTCAACTAGGATGGAAGAAGGACCCAACCATGGCACAACTAGGATGCAACCAAGGTGCAACTAGATTGTTACTAGTTACGTCCTAGTTGTACCCTTGTTGCGCCCTTCTTGCACCCTAGTTGTGCCCTTGTTCTCTGTCAGATACACCTTTGTCGCATCTTAGTTACACCCTACTTACGCCCTAGTTACACCCTGGTTATACCCTTTTTTCCCCTAGTTATGCCCTAGTTGCACCCTAGTTACACCATAGTTGTGTCCTATTTTCACCCTAGATACTTTCTACTTTGACTCTACTTTATTCCTTATTGCCCCCTTGTTGCACCCTGTTTTCATCCTATTTGTGACATAGTTGTGTCCTTTTTGTGCCCGAGTTTCACACTTCTTACGCCCTAGTTGTGCCCTACATTGCAATAGTTCTGTCCTAATTGTGTCCTAGTTGCGTCCCAGTTGTGCCCTAGTTGCGCCCATGTTGTACCCTAGTTGCGCCCTTCTTGTACAATATGTGCGCCCTAGTTGCGCCCTAGTTACATCCTCGCTGCGTCCTAGTTGTACCTTTCTTTTACCCTGGTGACACTCTATTTGTGTCCTAGTTTCACACTAGCTGCTTCCTTCTTGCACCCTACTTACGCCCTAGTTATGTCCCAATTTTGTCCTATTTGCACCCTAGTTGTACCCTTCTTTTGCCCTAGTTGTGCCCTTCTTGCATTGTTGTTGTACTCTTCTTGCACCCTAGTTGCGTCTTAATTGCGATCCAGTTGTGCCATAGGTGTGCCCTTCTTCCATCATAGTTACGCCCTAGTTGAGCCCTGGCTACGTCCTACACAGTTACACCATAACTGTGCCCTTCTTCCATCCAAGGTGCACCTACTTTCGCTCTGGTTATGCCATAGTTGCACCCTATTTGCACTCTTCTTGCATCCTAGTTGTACCCTAGTTGCAACCGATTTGCATCTGAGTTGTAACCTACTTGGGGCCTAGTTGCACTCTAGTTTTGTCCTAGTTGCACCCATCATAAACCCTAGTTGCACCCTATGTGTTTCCTAGTTCCACCTTAGCTCTCCACTAGTTGTGGCCGTCTACGCCATAGTTGCATGCTAGTTGCACTCTACTTATGCCCTTGTTGTGCCCTTATGGTGCCCTAGTTGTGCCATGGCTATGCCCTCGTTGCGCCTTATTTTTGCCCTTCTTGCGTCCTAGCTGTTACCTACTTACCACCTATTACCGATCTGTTCGTGCTTTTCTTACGACTTTGAAGTCCTAGTTGTGTTTTTCTTGCACCCTAGTTGTACCCTAGTTTCACCCTAGTTGTGCCCTAGTTGTGCACTAGGTAAGTCCCAGTTACACCCTAGTTAGGAACGCCTTGCACCCTAGTTATGCCCTAGTTGCACCCTAGTTGTGCCCAAGTTGCGCCCTTAGTGCATCCTAGGTGCACCATAGTTATGCCCTTATTCACCTAAGTTTTGTCCTAGTTGAGCCCTGGTTGCACCCTAGTTACGTCCTAGTTGGGCCCTAGTTGCGCCCTAGTTGCACCCTAGTTGGGCCCTTTTTGCACCCTAGTTACGCCCTAGTAGTACCCATATTGCCATGATTATGCCTACTTGCATCCTGATTACACCCTAGTTACACCCTAGTTGTGCCCTACTTGTACCCTGGTTGCTCCCTACTTTCACCCTTGCTCCCTACTTTCACCCTAGTTACATCCCAGTTGTGTCCTAGTTGCACCATAGTTGTGTCCTTCTTGCATCCTAGTTGTGATCTATTTGTGCCCTAGTTTCTTCCTAGTTGTGCCTTTCTTGCACCCTACTTGCGTCCTACTTATGCCCCAGTAATGTCCTTGTTATCCTTCTTCTTCCTTAGTTGTACCCTAGTTGCGCGCTAGCTGCGTCCTAGTTACGTCCTAGTTGCGCCCTTGTTCAGCCCTAGTTGTGTCCTCTTGGGCCCTGGTTGCGTCATATTTGTGTCCTGGTTACACATTTCTTACGTCCTAGTTGCAGCCTAGTTCCGCCCTTCTTCAATCCTAGTTGCATCCTAGTTGCGCCCCTGTTGCGCCTTAGTTATGCCCTTGGTGCGCAACTAGGGAAAAAATAGGGCGTGACTAGGGTGCAAAGAGGACACCATTCTTCAGCCCTGGTTCCGTCCTAGTTGCACCCTTGTTGCACTCTTGTTGCACCCTAGCTGCACAACTGAGGCCAAACTAGGGCGCAACTAGGATGCAACTTGGACGCAACTAGGGTGAAACTTGGGTGCAATTAGAGCACACCTAGGGCACTTCTATGGTGAAGTAGGTAGCAATGATGAGGCAACTAGGACATAAGAAGGGTGCGACTAGGCGGTAATTAGGGCATAACTAGGGCAAAACTAGGGAAAAAGTTGGGTACAACTAGGGGGTAATGATTCAAACTAGAATATAACTAGAGCGTAACTAGTACCCAAGAAGTGCACAACTAGGACACAACTAGGTCATAACTACGGCATATCTAGGGAACAAAAAGAGCACAAGTAGGGTGTAACAAGGGCGTAACAATAAGCCAACTAGGGGGCAACTAGGGCATAATTCTGGTGAACTAGGGTGCAACTAGGGCGCAAGTAAGGTCCAAGAAGGGTGTAATGAGGGTGCAGTTAGAATGCAACTAGGTTGTAACTTTGGCTCAAGAAGGGCGTAACTGTAATGCACAACTAGGATCCAACTAGGTCGCAACTTGGGTATCACTAGGTATAACTATGGTGAACTAGGGAGAAACTTGGGTGCACGAAGTGTGCAACTAGGGCACAACTAGGACGTAACAAGGGTGGAACTAGGGCACAACAAGGGCACAACTAGGGGGCAGCCGGTGCACAAAGAGGGTGTAACTAGGGAACAAATAGGGCTCAAGAAGGGCACAAAAAGGGTGCAACTATGGCGTAACTAGGGCGCATCTACGGCACAACTAGGGCACAAAAAATACACAGCTAGGTCGCAACTAGAGCAGACAAGGGCGAAATGAGGACGCAAGAAGGGCGCAACCATGGCGCAACTAGGACGTAAGTTGTGCACAACTACAAGGAAAATAGGGTGCAAGAAGGGTGCAACATCGACACTACAAAGCTATAACTAGGGCGCAACTCGGAAGCAATCAGGGTGCAAGAAGGGCATAAATAGGGCATAACTAAGGCGGAACTAGTGTACAACTAGTGCATAACTAGGGTAAGAAAGTGCATAGCTAGGGCATAACTACGATGCAATTAGGGTACAACCAGGGTGGAACAAGGATGCAAGAAGGGTAGAACTAGGCCGCAATGTCGTTGCCACTAGGGTGCAATTATTGCGCAACTAGGGCATAACTAGGGTGCAACGAGGGCATAACTATGGTATATCATGGTCCATGGCAAAACATGGGGAAAAGAAGGCTGTAACTAGGGCGGAACCAGGGTGCAACTAGGACACAAGAAGGGCGCAACTAGGGCATAACCAGGGCACAACTAGGGTGTAACCAGGGCATAACTGGGAAGCGAGTAGAGTGTAACTTGGACAGAACAAGGATGAAAGGAGGGTGTAACTTAGACGTAACTGAGGCACAACTAGGATGAAACTAGGGCACAACTAGGGCATTACTATGGTGAGCTAGGATGCAACAAAGGCACAAATAGGGGGCAACAAGGGCGCAATTATGACGTATCTAGGGCACAACAAGGGCAAAGCTAGAGAGTAACTATATTGAAAAAAGGGCACAACCAGGGTGTAACTAGGGCATATCAAGGGCGGACTTGAGGCACAACTAGGGTACAGGAAGAGCGCAACTCGGGCACAACTCGGGTGTAGGTAGGGCACAATGGGGTCGCAACTTGGTTGCAACAAGGGCACAACTAAGGTGAAACCAATGGCATAACTAGGGCACAAAGAGGGTGCAACTAGGGTAGAAAAATAACTCAACTAGTGCATAACTGGGGCGCAACCAGGGTGCAGCTAGGACGTAAGAACAACGTAACTAGGGTAAAACTAGGGTACAACTTGGACGCATATAGGATACAATTAGGGCACAACCAGGGCATATCTATGGGGAACCAGGGCACAACTAGGGCACAACTAGGGAGCAAGAAGGGCATAACTAGGGGGAAAATAGGACAAAACTAGGGCACAACTAGGACGCAGCGACTCAAGAAGTGCATACCTGGAGCGCAACTAAGGCACAACTAGGGTACAAGAAGGGAACAAGTGTGCAACTAGGACACATCTAAGGCGTAAGTGTTGTCAACTATGGCAAAACTAGGGCTCAATAAGGGCGTAGCATAGGTACAACTAGGGCGCAGCTAGGGCTCACAAAGGGAACAACCAGGGCACAACTAGGGCATCATTATGGCACAACTAGGGCATAGCTAGGATGCAAAAAGAGTACAATTAGGGTACAAATTGATGTAACCAGGGAAAAACTTGGACACAACTAGGGTGCAATTAGGACGCAACTACAGTGAAATAAGGACACAACTAGGGTGCAACTAGGGTGTAACTAGGATGCAACAAGAGGAAACTAGAGTATACCTAGGGTGTCATTTAGGTCCAAGAACGGTGCAAGAATAGTGTAATTAGGGCGTGACTCCGATACAACTGGAGTGTGATTAGGGCACAACTAGGATACAAGAAGGGCACAACTATGGCATAACTAGGTTGTAACTGGGACACGACTAGGGCGCAGCTAGAATGCAACTGAGGCGTAACTGTCAGAAAATGTGATCAAGAAGAACGAGTGATGGGAAAAGCAAGCACAAGCATTGCAGAGGGAAGAAGTACGGGAGTTTGATGCAAGAAAAAAGATGAATGTCAGAGTACGGACTTAGTAAAACATGACACAAGGAGCCAAGGAGGGGCTGGGGAAGAGTGGTGAGGTGAGGAGTAGACAAGGGAACGATGAGAGAATGTTGATGCAAGAGAAACGCCTTTGTGTGTCAAGCAGAGATGAGCAGAGGAGCAAGAGTGTTAGAGCGAAGGGACGTGAAAATTATAGCTTGAGATTGGATGATGAAGAATGAGCAAGCAAGAAATGGCAAAGCGAAGACACAATCGCTAGGATCGCAGAACCAAAGCAAATGATTGAAATAATTGTTCTAGATTATCTTCAAGGGAATGCACTTCCTCGGTACATACACAAAGAACAGGACAAAACTAGAAAGCAGCGGCTTCTGCACTATCCAGACGCGTGCAACATGTGTCACTTTATGAAGGGATGCCTTGATGGCCGGTTTCAACGGTTGGAGGACCGAAGAGCAGTTGGTCAAGGTGGTTTGGGTTTGGGACCTGAACCCTTATTGAGAGATCTGTCATTTTCTGAGAGTTCTGCTTAACTCTTTGTTGAGAGCATTTTTTAACAACCACCTTGAATCCAACAAGAGTTTTTTTTTTCCTAGTCTCTTGAAATTGATGTTGTAGACTTTGCCAGGGATCATACCGAGGATGATTCTAGAAGATCTCCTAGTGGTGTACGTGAACGATACTCCTGATGGATTCCAGAACCTGTGAGTTGGAGATGGTTCCAGCTGGTGTTGGTAGTGGTGGTGCCCTTCTGGCCTCGATGACTGAAACCACATGGTATTCACGGATGTGGAGCTTGGCTATGTTGTTGAGAAGCTTCCAGGTCCATCTAATGATGTTGGAGGTAACATCAGGTCTTTGCTGCCTTGAGGGAATGCCTCTGAGTATTTTTTGGGAAAAGACAATGTGGTGGGTGGTATGATCTTACCGGAGATTGATTGGTGTAGTCCCATGGACTCCACGCTTTAGTGAGTATTCCAAACCATCTGTGTGCTGGTGAAGTACCTTTGACAATGTAGGGATGGAACACCGTTTTTGTGATGGAAATTAGCTCATCTTAAAGGACATGATAGGTGTCCATATACCTAGGAGATGGTGGTTGCGTTTCTTGTTGATCGTAATATCTAGGAGGAAAGAAGGAGGTATTTTAGCTGTGAATTGAGATGATTTGGAAGACATGCCGGGTAAAGGAGTACCAGCTATGGATGTTTCTGGTACTTAAGCCTGTGAGGCGGAGGATGGTGAAGGAGGAATGATGGGTCTATTCTCTCGTACTGGGGGGTAGTGAGAGGAACAACGACATGTTGATTGGAGGAGGATGTTGCCACTGCATCACTCAAAAAGGATACCTCTGCCACAGCTGCTCCTTTGTGTCCTTGTGTGAAGATGAAGGAAGGACAGTTTTAAGAAGGTGGTCCAGAGGAGTGACGGCTTGATGCCCCGTTTTATCAAGCCCGGCGAGCAGGAAGACAGGTGGTGTCCAATTCCCTGGTACCAAGATCCTTGAATCATATCCTCACATCCACCTGATGTTGTGTAGAGTGATGATGATGGTTGATGACAGCTGATTGGTAAGAGATGAGGAGGATTGGGAGCTAGAGTGAAGAACTTGTGTTTGAATTAGGCTTTTTCTTGGACGCAGGTGACACGTGCATGAATTGATTGACGAGAAGGATGGGTGAGCAGTAGATGATGAACTGGGTGCAAGGGCCAGCCACGTGCGAGGATGAGATGAGATGGCTTGTGTGCAACTCATCTTATA